>JAODAL010030670.1:0-49570 GCA_025379985.1 Phyllomedusa bahiana
CGAGCCCACCCCTTTCCCCCCGGTTTTCCCAGGATCCTGGGGGGGGAGATACCCAGCCCGGATCTAGGGGGTCCATTTTGTCCGTACGCGCTCACCAACTGACCGGGGAACTGTAATGGGGTTAAAAATTTATTCCATTAGCACACCTTCACTAGTAGCAAATCAAGCTAAATCGTACCGCAAGACGCGCAGCCCCCCTGCAAAAATACCGCTGCCACCACCTTCCCGTCCAAAAATCAAAAAAAACAAAAAGGGTCAGCGGAAGGTTTTGAGTCCTCCCCGTTTTTCAAAAACACGTAAAAAAGCTCACAGGTCAACTACTGCTTTCAATATTTAAAAAGAAAAAAAAAAAAACCCTTTTAAAGAAATTGGTTCGTGAACAACAAGGTTAACGAATTATGATCCTTTAAATAAAATGATTTCGTGCTTACATAGAAAAAATTTTTGGGTTTTAATAATACAATACACATACAATACAGTTTTTAAAATAAAGGGAGAAAAAAGGAAGAATTCACCTACAGATGTTTCAGCTTCCAAGTACGGGGGAAAGGGCAAAATTAGAACAGTCATTTTAGAAAAAAAAGGACCCCATAGTATGCCCCAAATAAAGGGGGCGGGCGATTTATCCCCCGCCAGGCGTCTCATCTTTTGGGGGAAATTATGAAAAGTAGGTGGGTTACGAATTTTTGGGGAGGGTTATGGTTTTTTTAGTTCCAAAGGGGCCCACGGACTCCTCTTGGGCAGACAAAGGAAATATCTTTTCCCCTTTCTGGCGGAAAATGTGTTTATTTTAAAGGGTAGTAAAACGGGGCTTATCAGATCTGCTGTGGGGTTTAGCAGGAAACAGACCTCCAAAATACCCTTCCCTTTTCCAGCAAAGACCCCGGGCTGGGGGTTTTTTTTGGCCCGAGGCCATAAAAATTTTCTTCAGGAAAAGGGGAAGCTGCCTTCATCTGAACTGCAGGATTTGTGATAATTTAAAATTTTATTGAATTTTTAGGGGACGACATTAACATAGATAACATTTTTTGATTTCCAGGGGCAGGAAGCCCCGGGGGGTCTGATGGTACCCCGGGTCGGTTTTTTGCCAATTTCCCCCGCCGGTTTTTTAGCCATTTTTGGTTTGGGGATCAGAAACTGATGCCTGAGTGGGAGGAGTGCAAGACCCTCAGGGTGTGTAGGGGCGCCCCGTGGGGTGCCCCCCGCAAAATAAGCCAGGGGGGGCCCCTTCCCGTTTTGATCCAAGGAGGGGGGGGTACCCGAGAGCGGGCCCAGTAAATCATCCGCAGCAGCCCCGGCCCCCCTCCCCCCCCATGCGGCCGGGCCCCAAGCAACAAAACGTAACTTGATATTTTAAAATGCCTTTTGAAGATCCAAAATTGATTTGTATCTGTCTCCCTCCCTTATATTTTTATCCATCTTGTATATTTATCTTCAGTGTGCCCTCCGGAAATTTAAATTAAAACTTTAATTGAGTTGTCTGTTTTGATCAACGGCTCACCGCCTAATTTCGGTCTAATATATAGCCCCCAAAGGGGGTTTGGGTTTTCCTGAACCTGCTATAAGTGGGTAAGGGCCCGGGGGCTTATAACAAAAACGAGCAAAATGGTGGCAGATTGTTTTTTTTCCCGGCCAGTGTGGAAGGGTTAACGGGGGGGACAGTTTTGGGGCTGACCTTGGGCTCCCCTAGGGGGGCTGCGAAACTCGAAAATACAGCCCAAGCCGGGCCTCGGCCTAAAGGGGGCCCGGCGGACTAGGCTGTTTTCATAATTTTGGTGGCAGACGGTGGGATCAAGACAATGTGTTTGTGAGTGCCGTCCTGTTCCAAAAACCCTAAGGACTGCCAGCAGTGGGTTTTTGCTGCGGGGGTCTTAAGATTAATCAGCACTAGCCCAGTCAGAGTGCAAAATAAAAATTTTGGGTGCATTCAGGTTGGGGTTTTTGTCCAAAGTAGCCGTGTTGAAAGGATTGCTGGTTTGTGGAAGGGCGAGCTGTAGGCCCGGAGGAAACATCGGTGAAGTTAGCCAGGAGGAGTCGGCCCGGGCCAGTCACGGGGTCGAGGCGCCGTGGGCAGCTCACTTTCACTTCCTCTTGCAAGTCCCTGGCTAAGCTTGAGGGGAGACCTCGACCCCTCAAGGCCCCCCTTTGCAGCTGCAAAACGCCCGCGAGCAGATAGGGGCGGCGTGCAGAACGTGGGGGAGCGGGCCGGGAACTTTCGGGCCCGTGACCCCGTTACAGGTGCTACAGCTGGAAAAGGCCAAGCCATCCGGCCAGTCAAGAGCCTTCGGACCCAGGTCCCAAATTTGAGGGCGGAGGATTTTCCCCCTGCTGGTAGAGGTGGAGATGGAACCCCCTGCTGGCTTTGAAAAAATTTGCCCCCAGCCCATGTCCCTGAGGAGGGGGGGTTAGTTTTGTCCTCGTCCGAGTAAAGCTCTGGGACCCTCGGGGACCTGCCCGGAGTCCACCCCTGACCTACGAGGGAATCAAGGGCATGACCCCGGCGTACAATCTCACCCTGAGATGTACGGGAAGAAGCTGGAGTTTGCAGCGGGGTCCTAAGACGCTGGGCCGACCCATGCGGGCCCTCCAGAGAGCAGTCGACCAGTGGACCTCGGGGCTAAAGATCCCATTCCACGCTGAAGGAGCTCATCTCCAAAGGGGAGCAGTTTTTGTGGAACTCCCAGAACCCTCCAGCGACCTGCGGACCAAAAACCTTTGGGGGGGCCACCGCCACACAAGCCTCGGGGATGAATATGCCAAAAATGGGGGCCCCGGAGGCCAGGAAGCACCCAGCTGGGAGGGGGAAAGAGCCTGCAGGGCCAGTTTGTCCCACCCTTTAACCCCCGGGGGGGCCCCAGCCATGTTCCCCAATTGTGGGGAACCCCGACTCTTTACCTTTGCAAACACCCGGGACATTTCAAGGCCGCATGTCCCCAGCGCCAAAAGGGGCCCGCCCCCAGCCCCTTTCCAAGGCCCCCAATGTTTTTGTGTGGGGGGGGTGGGGGAAGGCCCCTTGATAATACCAGCCAGTCCCCGTAGGCCGGTTTTTTCCCATGGGACTCTTGGACCCCGGGAGATGTTTGGGGTGCGGCCTGAGTGGGTCCCAAAGGAATGACCCCAAGATTTTGCGCTGTCTCTGGAAGGGAGGGTTGTGCCGGCGCTGCCAGTCCAAAGGGTTTTTTTTTGGGATGGGTGGGGGCGGGGGGAAATCGGGGGTTGGAGGTCGCCAACTTCCGGGCTAGTATTTGTGGGGAAGATTGGGGCGGCTGGTACCCCTTTTTTGAGGCCCCTGAAGCCCAAGGTCTGTCCCCCCAAATGTATATGTCATCCAAACCATTTTAAATGTTGCAAAAAATGTCATTAATATGCATACGAGGGGTTGGAGGTGGGTGATATGGTTTTTCCTCTCCCCTGTGGAGAGGAGAAAAGGTCAGCAGGTTGCAATGGGCACAGGAGGGTCCAGCAAGCCTGCTGGGGATTTGTTCCCCTCGGGTTGGCATCGAGGGGACAAACAGGGGACACCGCTGGGGTGGGGAGCTGGGGTGAGGCAGGGCCCCAGGAAAGGCCCAGGGCAGGGTTTCCCCCCCACACCCAGGGCAAACGGGGGGGGGACCGCTGTGGGGGGGAGCATGCAGGTGAGGCAGGGCTCCCGGGAAGGGCCACGGCGGGGTTTCTCCACAAACAGGAGTCGGAGGGCCGGGTTAGGCCAAGCAGACGGCGATTTATATAGACCCCGGGGGGGGGGAGCCCCCCCCCACGGTTGCACGGTGGTGGCCGCTGTCACGCGCAGTGGTAGGGGCCCGGAGCCCGGGGGGCCCCTCAGGGGCCCCCGGTATCCTCCCATGGACCCTAAGTGCCAGGGTAGGGGAGGGCCAGGAGATAGGTCCCCTGGAACGCAGATGATGGCAGTCTCATCCATTCTGGCCACGTCAAGCAGGTTTCAGGCAGCGTTAGCGGTGACGACAGCCTAAAGCTCTCAAGGACCCAAACAAAGCCCACCCTTGGCTCAGACAAAAGCGCGGGTGGCTGGGACCAAGGCGGCTGACCAAAGGACAGTCCGACCGGGTTCACCGGGGGGGTGGCCCGGGGACCGAGGTTGGGGTACCTATCCCATCGGGCGGGTTGTTGGGGGTTGCGACAATTCCGGGCCCGGGCACCCCAGGGACACCAAGACAAGGAAAGGCTGGCCCAGCATTTCTACTGGCCAAAAAAAGGGGATGATGTGGTGCCTACTGCCGTTGTGTGACACCTGTCAGAGGGTGGGGAAGGGGGGCCCAAGGCCCAAGCCCCCCTGGTACCCCTTGCCCCATCATGACAGCCTTTCAGAAGGGTGGCTGTGGATTTAATTGGGCCCTGTCCATTCCCCCAGCTCCCGGGAAAACCTTATACTGACGGTAGTAGACTACGCCACTCGTACCGGGAAACGATAGCTTGTCGTCCATTGGCCGACAAGGTGGGCCCTGCCTTACGGAGATTTTCTCCGAGTGGGGTTTCCCCAGGAAATTCACTGACAGGGGGGACCCCCTTTGTCGCATAATGGAGTCCCTGTGTAACTGATCGGGGAATTCTGGTGGCCAGCCCCCATCCCCACAGACTAATGGCCTGTGGGGGAACGGGTTAATGGCACCCTGAAGCAGATGTTAGATGTTGGTCGCCCCACGGGCGCGACTGGGGGGCGGTACCTCCCACACCCCGCTATTCGCATACCGGGGGGAAATTCACAAACCCCAACGGGTTTTTTCCCCCTTCGAGCTTTCCCGTATGGGGACGTGTGCAGGGGGCCCCCGGGTCTGGTGAAGGGGGCTTGGGGGAAAGGGGACTTAGCAAACCCCGGAGGTGTCGGCCCCTGAGTATGTCATGGCTTCGGTGACAAAATCAGGCCTTACTACTGGAAATCCTAAAGAACATTTTTGCTATTATCATACATGAAAAATTTGAGACTCTCGGTTCACAATTTTGATCAAAAGAGTTTAAGTGCCCCCACTTTCAACTGATCTCAAAATGGGGAGTCCTATCCTATCTTTTTACCTCTCATCGAGCCAATCGGGCCCCTTTGCTGGGTCAACCCCCTCCATTTTCGAGGGAAAAAAAAAAAAAACACCCAAACCTGCAAAGCTCCCTTTTTATGACAGCCTGTGAGAGTGGGCGGGGGGCAGAACCCAAAAAGGAAGAACCCCCTTTCCCTTCCCCTTAGGTTAAAATCAATGTAAAACCCAAATATAAAAGTATGTTTCTGCACCAAAAACATTTCTGAAAAAACGTATGCAAACCTGGGTGCCACTGGCAGGGCTGTGGACAATGTAATTATCATGTACAACAAACCCCCGCCAGCGGCCCATTTCTGCAAAAAAGGGCAAAAACACGTGGGAAATCCCCAAAAACATTTATGCTATCTATCATACATGAAAAAAATTTTAACTCCGGTTTTACTATTTTGATCAAAAGTTTTTTAACTGCCCACGATTTCAAGTGATCTCAAAAAGGGGGGTCCATCTATCTTTACTCTCAAACGAGCCAAAACAGGCCCCCTGGGGTCAACCGCCTCCATTATTTAGGGAAAAAAAATAAAAAAAACCCAAACCTGCAAGCTGCCCTTTTATGGGCAGCCTGGAGAGTGGGGGGGACAGAAACCCAAAATGGAAGACCCCTCCTTCCCCTTAGGTTAAAAAACAAAGTACACCAAATATAACGTATGTTTCGCACACAAAAACATTTCTGAAAAACTATGCAAAACCCGGGTGCCCCCTGGCAGGGCTGTGGCACAATGTAATTATACATTACAAAACAGACCGCCCCAGCGGCACTTTCTGCAAAAAGGGCAATACATACGTGGGAAAACCCCAAAGAACATTTTGCTATCTTTCATAATAAAAAACTTTGGACTCTCGGGTTTACATATTTTGATCAAAAGATGTTTAAGCTGCCACGACTTTCAACGTGACCAAAATGGGCAGCCTTCCATCTTTACTCTCAATCGAGCCAATCAGGGCCCCTCGCTGGGTCAACGACTCCCTTATTCGAGAGAAAAAATAAAAAACACCAACCGCAAAGCTGCCCCTTTTTATGAAGCCTGTGAGATTGGGCGGGACAGAAACCCCCAAAGGGAAGCACCCCTTCCCATTTGGTTTTAAAACAAAGTACACCAAGTTAATGTATGTTTTTTGCACACAAAAAACATTTCTGAAAAAAAAGTATGCAAAACTGGGGGGCCCCTGGCAGGGCTGTGGCACACATGTATTTTACATGTACACACACCCGACCCGCCGCAGCGGACATTTCTGCAAAAAAGGGCAATACACTCGGGAAATCCCCAAAGAAGCATTTATGCTATCTATCATACATGAAAAAACTTGAACTCTGGTTCACATATTTTTATAAAAGATGTTTAAGCTGCCCACACCTTTCAACGTGATCTCAAAAAGGGCAGTCCCATCCTATCTTTACCTCTCAAACGAGCCAAACAGGGCCCCTCGTGGGTCAACCGACCTCCTTTTTTCAGAGAGAAAAAATAAAAATAACCCAAACCTGCAAAGCTGCCCATCTTATGACAGCTGTGAGAGTTTTTTTCAAGATATGATAGATAGCAGATATTGCTTCTTTTGGGATTTCACGTAGTGTATTTGCACTTTTTTGCAGAGAAAAGAAATGTGCGCGGGCGGCGGTTCTGTGTGTGTTCATGTATAGTTACATGTGTGCCACACAGCCCTGCCTGTGGCACCCAGGTTTGCATACGTTTTTTTCAGAAATGTTTTTTGTGTGCAGAAACATACGTTATACTTGGTGTACATTGATATTTTAACCTATATGAAGGAAGGGGTGCTTCATTTGGGTTTTCTGTCCGCCACACTCTCACAGGCTGTCTTAAGAAGGGCATCTTTGGCAGGTTGGGTGTTTTTATTTTTTCTCTCTGATAAATGGGGAGGTCGAGTTGAACCCAGCGAGAGGCAGACATTGATTGGGCGTCGATGAGATGGTAAAGTTAGGATAGGACTGCCCGATTTGAGATCCGTTGAAAGTCGTGAGCAGCTTACATCTTTTGATCAAATATGTGAACCGAGGTCTCAAAGTTTTTTCATGTATGATAGATAGCATAAATGCCTCTTTAGGGATTTCACGTAGTGTATGCCCTTTTGCTGAATTGTGCCGTGGTGGCGGGTCTGTGTGTGTACATGTATAATTACATGTGTGCCACAGCCCCTGCCAGTGGCACCAGGTTTGCATACATTTTTTCAGAGATAGTTTTTGCGTGCAGGAAACATCGTTATAATTGGTGTACTATTGATTTTAACTTTATGGGAAGGAAGGTGCTTCCATTTTGGGTTTCTGTCCCCGCCACTCTCTCAGGCTGTCATAAGAATGGCAGCTTTGCAGGGTTGGGTGGTTTTTTATTTTTTCTCTCTGAATAATGGAGGTCGGGTTTTTTTGACCCAGCGAGAGCCTGATTGGCCCGATTGAGAGGGTAAAGATAGGATAGGACTGCGCCGATTTTGAGTCACGTTGAACTGTGTGGGCAGCTTAAACTTCTTTTGCATCAAGAAATATGTGAACGAGAGTCTCAAAGTTTTTTCATGTATGATAGATAGCATAAATGCTTCTTTGGGATTCCACGTAGTGTATTGCCCTTTTTGCGAGAAATGTGCGCTGGCGGCGTCTGTTGTGTGTACATGTATAATTACATGTGTGCCGCAGCCTGCCAGTGGCACCCAGGTTGCATACGTTTTTTCAGAAATGTTTTTGTGTGCCAGAAACATACGTTATACTGGTGTCATTGATTTTACCTATATGGGAAGGGAAGGGGTTGCTTCCATTTTGTGCTTTATTGTCCCCCGCCACTCTCACAGGCTGTCATATGAATGGGCCAGCTTTTGGCAGGTTGGGTGTTTTTTATTTTTTCTCTCTGAATAAATGGAGGTCAGGGTTGACCCTGCGAGAGGCCTGATTGGCTCGCATTGAGAGGTAAGATAGGATTGGACTGCAGGTTTTTGAGTTCACGTTGAAAGTCGTGGGCAGATTAAACATCTTTTGATCAAAATATGTGAAACCGAGGTCTCCAAGTTTTTTCATGTATGGATAGATAGGCATAAATGCTTCTTTAGGGATTTCCACGTGTGTATTGACCTTTTTGCTGAAATGCTGCCGTGGCAGCAGGTCATGTGTGTGTACTACATGTTAATTACATGTGTGCCCACAGCCGTGCCAGTGGCACCATGGTTTGCATACGTTTTTTCAGAAATGTTTTTGTGTGCATGAAACATTCGTTATACTTGGTTGTACATTGATTTTTAACTATTGGAAAGGAAGGGGTGTTTCCATTTTCGGGTTTCTGTCCCGCCACTCTCAACAGGCTGTCATAGAAGGGCCAGCTTCTTTGCAGGTTTGGGTGTTTTTTTATTTTTTTCTCTCTGAATATGGAGGTCGGATGACCCAGCGACGAGGCCTGATGGCCTTCGAATTGAGAAGGTAAGATAGGATAGGTCTGCCCGAATTTTGAGATCACGTTGAAGTCGTGGCAGGCTTAACATCTTTTGATCAAAATATGTGAACAAGAGTCTCAAAATGCAGAGCCCTTGACGCAGCTAGTGCACGGAGAATATGCAAAGGGCCCAGACCGACCAGAATCAGTGGTTACGACCAGAACGGCTTGTGAGAGGACCTACCAGGTGGGTCAGAAAGTGTGGGTCCTGGTCCCCGTACCAAAGAACAAGTTCAGCAGCTGGGAAGGCCCAATATGTCGTTGCACAAGCAAATCAACGCAGTCACTTACCTGGTCACCTGGACCACGACGGGAGGCCAGAAGGCCTTCTACGTGGAAACATGATGAAGGCGCATCATGAGGGGAGGTATGTGCCTTCCCGTGTGAACCTGCCCGGGAAAGTGAGACGGAGAACCTCTTGACATGCTTGCCCCGGTCTGGGCAGGTGGGTCCATGAGGATGTGGAGATTTGTGGACAGCTCTGGAGGACCAACAGTCCCAGCTGTTGGCAAACCCTCTACCCTTCCGGGAAATTGTTCACACGTGCCTGGTTGGACGGAGTCCAGCCGTCCATCACGTGGACACCGGGGATCACCCCCAATCGGCGTCGCATATCGAATCTGTCCCCCGAAGGCAGAGCAACATCAGCACATGAGGGAGGAGCTTGACGAGGATGCTGAAGCTGGGGGTCATCACAGGCGTCCAACAGTCCTGGGGCATGCCTGATTAGTTCCTCGTCCACAAGAAGGTTCGGAACACCGTTATGTGTGGACTACAGGGGGCTCAATGCTGTCACGGTCACTGATTGCGTACCCAATGCCACGCCTCGATGACCTGCTGATCAGTTGGCAGGGGCCAAGTACTGACATCATGGATCTGAGCGAGGGATATTGGCAGGATTGCCCTGACCCGTGAGGCAAGGGGGAACGCTTGCCTTTATCACCTCCATTCGGGATGTACGGTCCACTGTCATGCGTTCGGCATGAGAATGACCTGCCCACTTTTAGGCGGTTGGTCAACACGCTGATGAAGGGATTGAAGGGTAGCGCTGCGTTACATGGATGACCATAGCCGTTTTCTGTCCCACCTGGCGAGGGACCACCTCCAGGCACCTGACGCAGGTGCTTGAAGTATCTGCAGCAGGCTTGACCATCAAGCCGGAAAAGTGCCAGCTGGGCATGAGTGAGGTTCCAAAACCTGGGGCACCGGGTAGGTGGGGCGGGCCTTGAAGCCAGACGCCCGGAAAAGTGGGATGCCATCCGCATCCTGGCCCACCCCAGGCAAGAGCAGGTGATGTCTTTCCTAGGGCACAGCTGGGGTAATATAGGAGGTTTGTTCCACACTATGGTAGCATGGCAAAAGCCCCTGACAGACCTACAGGAAGAGGTTGCCTCTCCGCTGTCGATGGTGACAAACGACTGCGAGACGGCCTTCCAAGCCCTCAAGGCCGCCTTGGTCAGTTCCCCAGTACAACAAGCGACGACTTCACCCAGCAAGTTTATAGTACAAAAACCGACGTCAGTGACTTTGGCACTCGGTGCAAGTGCTCAGCCAGGTGGACACAACGGGACGGAACATCCCGTTTATGTACCTGAGCGGAAGCTTCTGCGAGGGGGAAGTGGCCTATTCACCATGGAAAAGGAAAGCATGGCGATTTAGTTGTGGGCCTGCAGTGGCTGGCCAGCCCTAATCTATATGGGGCTGCATTTTCATAGTGGAGTCAGACCACAACCCTCTGAGCTGGCTACACACGGTCATCCGGAATCCATTAGGAGGGTTGCTACGCTGGAAGCTGTCGTTCAAGCACAGTAGCAACTTCAGTCATTCGCACACGGATGGGGCCGAGACCACTGGGCAACGCCGATGGGTTGTTTCCCGAAAAGGGGAGGGGTCAGTTGGGCGACTGGTGGGAGCCGACGGTGCAGGTGCTTTGCCCCTAGCGCCTCAAAGGGGGGATGTGTGAGGAAGAAAATTGACTCAATGAGTCCTCTCTCCAGCTTAGTCAGCCACAGCTCCCCCACCACAGGACAAGCTCAATTCACATGTTAATCAGCACAGCTCCCTTCCCCATTGTAAATGCCTCGTGATTGGAAGTTCGCCAACTGCATGGGGCAACCTTGATTGGATCCTCATGTAATTTGATTTGCACTGAACAAATGTTCCTTCAGCTTCAAAGACTTTTAGCAATCCAAACCCAGTCGGGTCGTCTCGTTATTGTCATATCGATTAATAGGCGATCCGCTCTAACTGGTGCAATGCGGGGTCATATCGCAAATTATGAGCTCCCCGCACGCACAGGCCCATTTCCCGGTTTCCAGGACGCCTGGGGACGGAGATATCAGAAAACCGGGCCTACGGTGTCAATAAGATAGCCAATTGTTTGATATCCAGGGTTCAGGAAAGCCCAGGCGGTCTGATGTTCCACCGGCTAGGTTCTGTGCCTATGCGCCTGCCGATTATAGTCATTTTGGTTTGGTATCAGAAACTGCCATGACTTGAGTGGAGGAGTTGCATTGTGACCGTCCCAGGGGTGTGTAGGGGGGCGGCCCAGTGGGCTTGCCCCTTTCAGCAGATATAAGACAGGAACACAGGGGTGGCCACTTCATGTTTTTATACAAGGAGGAGGGGGTACCTGAGAGCAGGTCCAGGTAAACATCATCACGCGGCAGCAGGCCCATTGCCCCCAATGCGGCCGGGCATAAAGCAAGCAACAATGCTATACTTGGACCTATTTTAACTGCCTTTTGTCTGTACTCCGATAATGTATTTGCATCTGTCTAATAATGTTTTATTATTATCACATCTTGTATATATTATCTGTCCTAGTGGTCGCCTCCAGCTAAATAAAATCTATAACTTAATCTGAGTTAGTCTGTCTTGATCAACGGCCACAAACGCCTATTTCTAGGTCTAATAGTGTAAGTCCCAAGGGGTTGGTTCCTGACCCTGTTTAAGTCGGGTAAAGGACGGGCATAAAATAATCGAGCGAACTCGGTGGCAGCATTGCGGTTTCCCTGTTGCCCAGTGTGGCAAGGGTTAACAGTGGGACAGTATATGGCTGACCTTGGGCGTCCCTAGTGGGCTGCGCAACGTCGAGATACACCCCAAGCCAGGCCGTCGTCCCTCAAGCGGGCTGGCGGACTAGGCTGTTTTCATCACAGTGGGTCTGGATGATGAGAGGTGAGGGGAATGCTGGGACATTATACATAACATGGGATTATGGGTCTGGATGATGAGCGGTGAGGGGAATTCTGGGACATTATAATAACACAGGGGATGATGGGTCTGGATGATGAGTTGTGGAGCGAAAATGCAGGGACATATTACATAACACAGGGATGATGGGTCTGGATGATATGCGAGGGTGTGGGGAAATGCTGGGCACATTATTACGTTAAACAGGGGTGGAGGTTGGATGATGGAGGTGAGGGGAATACTGGGACATTATACATAAAAATGGATGATGGGTCTGGATGATGAGCGGGTGAGGGGAATTCTGGAACATTATTAAAACACAGGGGATGATGGGTTTTGATGAGATGAGGTGGAGGGAAATGCTGGACATTATACATAACACAGGGGATGATGGGTTGGATGATGTGGATCCTTTGTGATTGTAGGTTCCTTTAGTGTCAGGATTTGTCGCGTCTATGTCTCTGTGGAGGAGTGGGTAGAGGTACATAGAAGGACACAGAGGATCTTTACAGGAGGGTCATGACGGAGGATCTCCTGCTGCTGACATCACAAGGTGAGAGGAAATAATACACAGCAAGGAGTGACATCAGCACTCTCTCTCTTTTCTGTCTTCTCGTAGAATTGGAGGTGATGAGAAGATGTGATATATATACCGCAGCTCATGTATTCCGTCACTGTGTGCTCTTTACAGATGGATCCAGTAGGAGAAATCCAGCAGAGAGATGTCCCTGTCCTCTGTATTCCCAGGACTGTCCAGAGGGAAATGTCCAGAGAATCATCTGTAGAGGGAGCTGAAGTCTCCTCTAAATATGACAAGAGTGGAAAAAAACCTGCTTCTTATTTCACTGGTTTTGTCTCTTTAGGGGGGAAAATCTGATGATATTAAGGTTGAGGATGAAGCGAGAGATGACGTCCAGGGAATCTTCAGGTAGATGAAGCCCGTATACACAATTGTATACGGGTTGTGGACTCCTGCAGTCTCAGATGGCTATTAGATATTTTGGGGGTCTCTTATGTTGATCTGTCTGCTTTGTACTGTAATTTTCCTTAATATGTCACATCAGGGTGAGATCTGACATGGATACTAAAGTGGAGGTCCTGATGAGTGAAGATGGAGGAGCGTTGAGCCAGAGGTTGAAGTGACGTGAAGGAGGAGATCCCAGGAAGATGTGACCACAGGTGGAGTAGTAATGAATTCAGACGTTTCTTCAGTGATCCTGTGTGTTATACCTGGTGCGGGGGCATGAGGAGGTGACTTCTCTCCAAGATGTTCTATGGTCCTGCAGTACATGAGGCTTAGGATCAAGGTTTTTGGGGTTCACCTGCTGTGATGAAACATCTGCACAGACAGCGGGGTCTGAGGACACTTAGAGATCCACTTTAGCCCACATTCAGGAGTCACATTATAGAGTTCTGGAGGCCAAAAGGAAATCCATTTCTCTTGAGGTCAGAATTTTGTGACGGGTTAAATAATACTGAGAGGAAGTGATCCCTTCTATATATTATGACGACACTTATTGCAGTGTTTTGAGGCTGAGTCGGGATCTGCTGTCTGGCGGCCAATTCATTAGGGCCACTTTTCCCTAGAACAGCCTGAATTCTTAATGAATTGGATACAACAAGGTCCTGGAAATCTTTTTCACAGATTCCTGTGGAGAAGCTCAGTGACATCCGTCTGCTCCGGAGCTCCATACACATTAGGGTTAGCAGAGGTGGAGTGACATCCGTCTGCTCCAAGGACCCCCAAACACAGTAGAGTTAGCAGGAGAATGCAAGACATCTGTACTGCTCTGTCGTAGGTCCCATATACAGTAGGGTTAGCTGAGGTTGCAGTGACATCGTCTGCCCTGGGGACCCCATACATAGTTGGGGTAGCAGCCGGTCTGCTAGTGGACATCCTATCTGCTCCACGGCCCCATACACCGTAGGGTTAGCATGTGCAGTGACATCGGCTGCTCCGGGGGTCACCATACACAGTAGGGATATAAGAGGTTGCGAGTGACATCCTTTGCTACCTGGCCACTGATACAAGTTAGTGTTACAGAGGAGCAGTGACATCCTTCTGCTCCGGGGCCCTATACACAGTAGGGTTAGCAGTGGTGCAGTGACATCGTCTGCTCCAGGGCCCCATACACAGTAGGGTTAGCAGAGGTGCAGTGACATCCATCTGCTCCGGGGCCCTATACACAGTAGGGTTAACAGAGGTGCAGTGACATCCGTCTTCTCCAGGGCTCCATACACAGTAGGGTTAGCAGAGGTGCAGTGACATCCGTCTGCTCCCAGGTTGAATATGCAGTAAGGTTAGCAGAAGTACAATGACTTCTCTTCTGCTCCAGGACCTCATACCTAGAACTGTTTGCTGTTGTGTTAGACTCATGTTTGGTCACTCCATGTGTCATTTTAGGGTGTAAAAAGAATCTGAAAAAACTTGAAACCTCCGCACCAAAAATCTCATATAAAAACATGTCCTTTATTACAAAATTGTATGAAAACTTTCAGGGGTCTCCATACAATCTGTTATTTTGGGGTGACCTGCTCCCATGTAGCATATTGTTTCACCCTCATGTATTTTCCTAGCTGACGTTTACCTCCGACATCAATGGTGCTTAGAAGACAACTGCAGTTTCCATGTCCTTTTATTAAGTTGGGGGTATCCAAAGTATTATAAGTTTCTTCTCGATAACCTAGGGGAGCCATATATATATAATGTGAACGGTTACCAGATTGTTGACAGTTTTAGTGATTATACTGCGCAGTAGCGGTAAAATACAAAACCCCATAACCAAAATGACTAATATTAGAACTCCAAGGGCTACAAATACATTTGCAGTGTTTATACCCCATCTTCCAAACAATTCTCTCAACCAGCTAGAAAATGAGTCCTTTATTCCGGCACTCTCAGTTAGTTCATTAGTAAGAGATGTCATCTTCTTCAGAGCTCTATTAATACTGTCCTCTGGGGCTGTATTATTGGTTATTTATGTGCAATATATTGTATTAATCATCTTACAGAAACCCACCCCCCTTTTTTTTTTTCAACTAAAAGCATGTCCAATGCCATTCTGTTCTGGAAAGTCATGGATGAAGTTGGTCTGGGTTGTTTAATAAGTCCCCTGACCGCATCCCTAGTGTAGTTATAAAACCTCTGTTCATTATCATACAGTTTATCCAAACTAAATTTTTATTGATGGTGACTTGAGGGAAAATAGTCTCAAACCCTGCTGCTGTCTACACGAAAGAATTCCAAACCAATGGATTTGATATCTTCATAGGGACATCCCCACGAAAGAACTCCTTGTCTTTCCTTTATAAGTCCCTTAGGGAGTGTCCTGGAGATGGGAACCAATCTAAAGTATTTTCACGATGGGCATGCCAACTGGGGGATCCTGATTTACCTGGGCAGATTTTAGAAGGGTGGCAGTTGATACAGAAACTTATTCCATGCGACAATTGGAGAGAGTCTCAATTTAAACTACTACACCATTCAATATATGCGTTTGATATACCTCCTCACCCGAGCGCGCCAGATAGACTGGTGGCATGTCCCAAATGTCAGCACCCGGGTGCGGATCTATATCACGGCATGTGGGCCTGCCCCAAGTCTCAAGAGTTTTGGGAACAAGTATTATCTTTACTCCGCAACAAGCTGGACTTAGAGATGGATTTATCTCCCTACCCTATGATCTTCCATATAGACCCGAATGACTCTGAGATTACAATATTGGCCCATATTTTCTTTTTGGTGGCAAAGAGATGTCTCCTGAAGCGGTGGCTTGATCAAGATATCCCCTCCACTGATATGGTGATAGCAATGGTTAAACACTTTCTTATTTTGGATAAAAGGGAGGTGGAGAACCATAAAGAACTAAGAGTTAAAGGGTTTTTCCGTAAATGGAGAACTTTTATTGAAAGATTTTTAACATCACAAGAAATAAGAGACATCATGCTTCCCTTTAAAGATACGATGTGGTACATGCTTAATGTTGTGGCAGATGATCTGGGCCCACTCAAGGTGGATTGACGGGTTGAACAGCAGAATGGTGGGATAATTTTTGGAGGCGATTGAGAACAGCAAAATTACCTTTAATTTGAAGTATTCATTGTTCAGATATCGAGACTGTCTGTGCCAGGGGGGGAGGTTTGTTTACTGTTGGGGGATGTTTATGTAAAACTGACACTGAACGTACTCCATCTGCTCCGTTAATGCTATTGTATATTTCTTGGGTGTCAATAAAAATTGTTTAAAAAAAAACAAAAAAAAAAAAAAATCTACTGCTGTCTCATTATGGGATCTAAATTCACCTTGGATTTCTTGTAGCACTCCAATGGCATCTATGTAAACATGGGGCTCCAGGGATACCTTAGGTGCCGAGCTCTCGACTGGAATACACATCCTACGTAACAATTTTTCCAGAATCGGAGAAAGATTGTATGTGGAAACGATTTAGTAGTTTTTTTTTATAACATGCTTTATTGGTGCAGGAATGAGCAGGATGTACAAGCAGGAAGAATTTGCAAGAGACAGCTTGCAACAAAAACAAGAACAAAGATTGCTGATTATAGAAACAATTACATTAGACAGCAATCTACGACTCTTTGAGTCAGTTTCTTCAATATCAACGGAATAATCTTAACAATGTTAGCGTAAACAGTACTGTGCAAGGAAACACTAAACAAGAAAAGGAAAGTGTCACATACAGTTAACATTATAGTATTTGGAAGACATCCAGGGTTCCCAAAGTGACGATTTCTTGGCACATACATGAGGGGGATCTATAAGACATAACTCACACGCACAATTGAAATTGTCTCTATTGATCACCTCCGGTAGTAGCGGCGGCCTGGAAGATTTCCAATTAAATGCGATGACCATACGAGCCGCAACCATAACGTGAAAGAATATTGTGCCTAACGAGGGAGGAACTTCCTGCAAACCGATATCTAGGACTGCAAGCTCAGGACTCGGTCTGCAGTGAAAGCCTGTAACCTTATAGAGCATCTTAAATATTGATTTCCAAAAACTGTTAATAGATGGACATCCCCACCACATATGTAGCATTGTTCCCTGCTGGCCACATTGTTTCCAGCAGAGGTTCGATGTTCCCTGATATATGTGAGCTAAGCGGGTGGGTGGCAAATACCATCTTAAGTGTATTTTATGCATTATTTCAAGGTGGTTAAAGCATTTGGAAAATTTTAAAGGAGATGAATGTGCCGCTTGCCACTGTAACAGAGTAAATTCCTTAGACAATTCTTTTTCCCATTTAAGCATGGTGGGGAATTTTGCAAGGGATTTATCATTGATAAGCATGCGATAAATCAGGGACATCCCCTTCTCATAGCCTTTTTTTTTATAAAGAAAGTTATGAAAATCCGTAGTAGACGAAGTGGCAATTGGCCATTCAACAGTTTGGAGAAGATGTCAGATTTGCAAATATTGGAAAAAGAGAGTTCGAGGAAGAGCTTCCGAATCAGTAATATCTGAGAAGGATTTCAAAGTACCGGTCTGATAGAGCTGGTCGATGGTATTGAGACCGTAAAGGGACCAGGACCTAAAAGAAAGGTGGGTGGACCAGCAACTGAGAGCTGACAGAGGGACATGCTGTTTTTGAAGGCACACCCAAGACTTAGGGAGGACGTGCACTGACCAAAGTTTAAACAAGTCTGAAAGGGAGCGTAGAGGAGATTCTGGAATTGGAGCCCCAAGAAGGAGTGCTCTGAGGTGGGCTCCAACGGGACTAGGGGTAAAGAGGGAACCCTCCAACTGTGCCCACGAAACAGATTCTAGACCATGCCAGAGCGCATAAGATTGCTCAAGGAGGATTGCGATATTATACGCTTGGAGGTTAGGTACCGCTAAACCTCCCTCTTTGTAACTGTGAAAAAGCAAGTTCCTTTTAACTCTAGGTTTTTTACCATTCCAGATAAAATTTGAGAATAAACGTTGTAGTCTATGTAGGGTTGGGGGGGGAATTAAATACGGTATTGCTCTGCTTGTATATATAAACTTGGGTAAGAGGAGCATTTTCAGTATATTAATTCTAGCTACCCAGGAAAGTGGTAATTGGGTTAATAGTTTTATTTCTAAATCCAAAATTTGGTATAGAGAGTCAAAATTAAGAGTAATGGTGCGAGAGGGCGAGGTAGCCAGTTTAATGCCGAGATAATCTACTGACTCATAAGAGATGGTAAAACCAAATTGCTCCAATATCCGAGTTCGGTCCTGGGGGATGTTAACAGGGAATAAGGAAGATTTAGACTTATTAAGCTTGTAGTAGGAAACCATGGAGAACTCTTGTAAAGTTTTAAGAATAGGGGGGATTGAGGATGAAGGGTTAGAGACTAACAACATGACATCGTCGGCATATAGGCTAATTTTGTGATGTGAAAGATCAGTTGAAATACCGGAGATAAGGGGGTTACTTCTAATTTTTTTCAGCTAGGGGCTCAATACACAATACGAATATTAGCGGGGAGAGTGGGCAGCCCTGCCGTGTACCATTAGTAAGATTAAAGGGTGAGGATAGGAAACCTGACGTTAACACAGAGGCCGAAGGGGAGGAGTAAAGGGCCATGATAGCTGAAAGAATAAGGCCAGAGAAGCCAAAGTTCCTTAGAGTAAGTTCTAGGTAACGCCAGTTAATTCTATCAAAAGCCTTTTCGGCATCTAAGGAGATAAAGGCAACATCAGAATTATAAGAGTTAGCTATCTGAATGAGGTCAAGGAGTCTACGGGTCGCATCTCTAGCTTGTCTACCTTGCACGAAACCGGTTTGATCATTACATATTAAAAAGGGGAGGATTGAATTTAGATGGGAGGCCAGGATCTTTGCGTATAGTTTAATGTCATTATTTAGTAACGAGATGGGTCTGTAATTAGCTACATTATCCATGGCCTTTCCAGGCTTAGGTATGGTAGTTATGATAGCGTGAAGAAGCTCTTTTGGGGGATTTGAGGTATCAGCAACATTATTGAAGAGGTCTGTTAGGTGAGGTGAGAGAATATCGGAATAGAGGCGATAATACTCATTGGTTAGTCCATCGGGACCCGGTGACTTGTTTAGTTTGCTAGATCTGATAGCCAACTGGACTTCAGATATTGTAAAAGGAGAATTCAGTCTAGTCAACTGTGACGTGTCCAGTTTAGGGAGAGCCACAGAAGAAAGAAAGCGGTTAATTTCCTCATCTGAAGGGACACACAAATTGTCTCCAGACTCTAAGTTATAAAGGTTGGAGTAAAACTCAGCAAACTGATCCGCTATTTCAGGAGGGTTTATGATCTTAGTTCCAGAATTCGAAGTCAAATGGGAGATTCTAGTTCGGGCGTGTTGAACTTTTACTCGTCTAGCTAATAATTTTGAAGGTCTGTCTCCTTGAATATAGTATTGCCATTTCATCTTGGAGAGATTTTTCTCGTACTTGTGAAGGTACAGCATGCGCAGGTCGTTTTGTAGTTTTACTAAGAGTTTTTTATTTTCTAGGGAAGGGTTGGATTTAAAATTAGAATCGGCTAGTTGTAGATTATTTAATATTTTATTCAGAGTGGACTGGTACAGTTTTTTACATTTGCTCGCCAGTTGGATGAAGACCCCTCGGATGAAGGCTTTGTGAGCACACCACAGAGTAGTTGGGGAGGGGACTGAATGTTTATTAGTAGAAAAATATTCTAAGAGGTGAGTTCTAAGAAATGCTATATTGTCAGGGGACTTAAGCAAAAAATTATTTATCATCCATAATCGGGGTCGGGATGAAGCTGACAGGGATTCGAGAATTATGTCAACGGGAGCATGGTCTGACCACGTGATAACACCGATATGTGCAGATATTATTTGTTCAAGAATGATTTTATCTATTAGGAAAAGGTCAATACGTGAATGAGCAGAGCAAGGATGAGAGTAAAAAGTATAATCTTTTTCAGTAGTGTGCAAGTACCTCCAGATATCATGCAAATCCTCCTCAAGCAGAAGGTTCTGTAGGTCAGCTGTTGAGCTTACCCTTGGTCTAGATCTGTCTATCCCGTTATTGACCACAGCATTGAAATCACCACAGATCGCAAGTCCACCCCTCCTAATCTCCTTCGCTTTCAGTATGGTCTTCCTAATGAAAGAGATCTGCTTTGAGTTTGGAGCGTACAAGGTAGTGAGAGTATAAGGTTTTGAATTAATCTCACACACAAGGATGATGAAGCGGCCGAGGGGGTCTATAATTGAGTGCTTGAGTTGGAAGGAAACTGAATTCCTGATCAATATGGCAACACCTGCTTTCTTTTTTGTAGAGTGGGCTTGAAAAATGTGAGGAAAATGTTTGTTATTTAAGCGATGCGCATCAGATGCCAACAAGTGCGTTTCTTGAAGGCAAATGATGTCAGAGCCTGATTTAATAGCGTCCTTCCACAGAAGGGAACGTTTAAAAGGGGAATTTAACCCCTTCACGTTGTGTGAAAGAATTTTTAACGCCCTTGGAAGGGTATACCGAAATTAAACAAGCAGGCATTGTTAATATCACCCCGGAGAAACATTAACGAGGTACAGAATATAGCTCCAAAAAATGAATGCCAAACCGCTGCAAATAGAAAATAGGTTGCAATCAAAAACAGAAACATCAAATGCAATAACTGCAAATAATTATCCCTTAGGAGAAGGGAAACCAACGGGACAGTCCTACCTAGAAGTAGAGGAGAGAAAACACAACGTAACAAGAAAGACATCAATATCATTCAAGAGGAGAGGCCTCTCCGTGGAGATCTTAGAAAGAACCAGCAGAAAGGATACAAAAGAATTCATCCAAGTCCTGAGCGTGACCGCAGTCGGGTAGATTTGTCTGACCACAGAGGAGTGACCATTTCCGGACGTGACTGTCTTTTCCGGACCGGGCTTGAATCCAAGGCAGTCAGAAGATTCCAATGCCGCAAGGTGGAACTTGCTTCCTCTGGGGTGGAACAGACCACTTGGGAGCCGTCCCTGTTTATGATCAGCTTAACCGGGAAACCCCATCTGTAGGGAATTTCTTTCTCTCTGAGAATCTTTGTGTAGGGTTGGAATTCCTTCCTGCGCAGCATTGTAGTGGCTGACAGATCCGGAAACAGTGTAATAGATTGGAAACGGTCTGGCAGAGTATCAGCACGACGCAGCGCCCTCAAGAAATCTTCCTTGATGTGGTAAAAGTGAATACGGGCGATTGAGTCCCTTGGTACTTGTTGCGGAAGATTGCGAGGTTTCGGGATGCGATGGACTCTGTCAATGATTAGGTCCTGAGGGCTGCAGTTGGGAAGGACTAGAGCCATTAAGTCTGTCAAAAAGGCGTGGAGTTGGTCCGGCAGGACGGATTCTGGGATGCCTCTGATGCGTACATTATTTCGCCTCGACCTGTCCTCAAGGTCAAGAACTTTGTTTGAAAGACGCTGAACCTCTTCCTCCAAAGCACTGTTGGCGTCGATGAGCGAATTATGAGAGTTGGCAAAGTCGGCCATTTTGGACTCAATGTGGTCGGTTCTAGACGCAATAGACTGAATGTCCTGCTTAAGGTCAAAGATCATTTGCTTGATGTCAGCTTGAAGGCTAGAGCGGAAAGAGGTAAATAGACGTTGCATAGAGGCGGCAGTGAGAGGCTGAGAATCGAGATCTTCCTGGTGGTCAAGGTCGACAGACTCTGCTCTGGAGGATGTAGAAGGCGGTGCAGAGGGATATTGTAAACTCCTCTTGGAGCCTATTTGCTTTTGTGAGGCCGGGTTAAAAAACTCGGGGAGCTTGGTGGGTTGGGACCTTGTATTTTTCTTGGAGGTGCCTCCCATATTCTCACTTGGTGAAGCCGGTGGATTGGAAAGGAGAGAGAAATAACTGGCTGTGGAGATATGACCTAGCGGAGGGGGGTTCGGTTGATAGAATACCGTGGGAAAAGCTGTGGTTGTACTTGACCGTCGCTGATATAGAGGGTGGACCATGGAAGGAGAGCAGCCACGATAGTGATGCTTTATTTATTATAATATGCAACACACAGTGATTGGCAGGGTGATAATTATAGGAGTATCTCTTGAAATATAGTGCACCAGCAGCACTTGTGTGCCTGGATGAGGGCACTGCAGGTCAAAATATGAAGCTGCTGTGTAATATGGCAGTGGTGTGATTAGTGATCACACAGTAAGTATCATCCAGTTTATGTGTAGGTGTGATACACAGTTCTTGTAGCTCACTTTTAATATACAGGCTAAATGTAGGCTTTGGTCTCCTCTCCTGCTCTAACTGCCAGTTAAGACCAGGCTGATTAGGAGAGGCTCTTTCGTCTTCCGCCATCAGCCGCGCGATCGCGCCGCAGCCCGTGCAGCCGCACACCGCCTAGAGGCTTCACTTGATCCGTGGGAGGCTGCGGGCAGCCGCGGCCTCCAGAGAAGACAGCGTCCGCCGTCAGATGCTAATCAGGCAGCGGGGAGAGCTGCACGAGCAACCGGCAGGCGGAGCGGGGCCGCAGGCAGAACAGAGCGGCAGCGCTGAGGTAAGATGGCCGCGGGCAGCAGAGAAGACAGCGTCCGCCGTCAGACGCCAATCAGGCAGCGGGGAGAGCTACACGAGCAACCGGCAGGCGGAGCGGGGCCGCAGGCAAAAGGCAGAGCGGCAGCGCTGAGGCAAGATGGCGGCAGTTTGTCAGGGACACAGTGGGTCTTCTTTTATAAGTCCGGAACCAGGTAACGGATCAGGGCGCGGGACGCACTAAACTGTCGGCAATGAGGCCGGGGTGAAGGTGGTCCAAAAATAAGACTGGTTCTACTGCTGGTTATGGTCTAGTTGGGCCGAGAGGCTGTATCTCACCAGGAGAGGGTCCAACACGCGTCCTGCTACATCTCCTGCTCAGGCCACGCCCCACGATTTAGTAGTTTTACAGGGGCACATTCTCCCCTCATCTGTCTGAGCCACCAGATATTAGCTTTCTATCTGACCTGATTATGTAAGAAAGGCGCATCGCGGGTTTATGTAAGAGGATTAAAGTTCTTTCCACCTTGTGTCACCTGAGCTCTCTCCAGACAGACAGTGGACGGAGGTAGAAGCTCCATGCCTGGATATTGCTTCTTCCAGTGGGGGCTTCTCCAATTCTGACCCTGAGCAAGTGAGGATGGATTGGTAGCAGCGGTCCAAGCCCTTATAGGGGCGGTCAGAGACTCCCTTCATGTTAAGGATCAGTATGTCTCAGCCTCCCAGGAGAAGGTTTCATTTAAACGCAGCAAGAGTGGAAACATCCGGACAGGAGCTTGTTTCCTACTGCCCGGCGGAATCAGTGACAGTGTTCCGGTGTGCCATCGGTTTGATGCCCCAGTCTCCCGACTTGCAAAGGCCATGACTATACAGATGCTGCGGCCCTCAGTGACAGCACAAATGAACAGCTTGATGGTCTTTGTAAAGCCATCTTTGAGGTGGTTGGGTGTCCCTGTGGCCAGCATTTCCATCTTCTTGGGTCAACAACGCCTGCTCGGTCTGGTTGAAGCAGCTGCAGTAATGACTATCAGTTGGGGCCTCTACAGAGTAGCTGTTGGTTCTTACTCTCACCTCACGAGGGCTGCTAACTTCTCTTGAATCAGCTCATCTAGTAATTAGAGCGTCAGCTAATGCAGTAGCCAATTGCCGATCTGTGGCTAAAATCTTGGTCAGCGGATACAGCCTCCAAGAAAGTGCTAACTGTGCTTCTTTTCACTGGTGGTAAACTGTTTGGCAAGTGTTTAAATAAGATTATTTCAGAAGCCACAGGGGGTCGTAGTTGCCTCCTTCCTCAAATTCAGCAAGCACAGCAGCGTCCATGCAAGAAACACCCCCAGTTTCAGTCCTTTCGGGGTTTTGTCCTACAGACCGGCTGAAGGCAAAAGCCCCTCGTTCCATGGGTGCCAAGCGATCCTCGGCCAAGCTAGCCTCATCCTAGTGGTCTTGCAGGTCGTCCAGAGGCCTGTCCGCCAAGTCTTCCTTGGCCTGAAGGTTTCTTCCCACCAGAGGATTAATCTCGGGTGGGAGGTTCTCTCCTCCACTTTTGGAAGATCTGGCAAGTCCAGGTTGATGACGCCTGGGTTCACGAGGTTGTCAGATCTGAGCACAGGATTTGTTTTATGTCCATGCCCCCAACGCGTTTGTTTTTTTTTGGCTCAGGTGACAGCGTTCCTTCAGGCAATTCCTGTCCTCCTCCTTTAGGGGGTAGTCATACCGGTCCTACAGTTCAAGCAGTTCTGAGTTTTTTACTCAAACCTCTTTAGTGTCTTCAAAAAAGACTGTTCAGTAAGGCTGGTGTTGGACCTCAAGGAGCTCAACTGGTATGTACGAGTTCCCAGCTTCCACATGGAGTCTGTCAATGGTGGTGGCCGCTATAGATATCAAGGATGCTTATTGGCAAGTTGTTGCCATATTCAGCTGTTTCTGCGTTTCGCAGTAGGCTCGAGGCATTTCTAGTTCAGGGGTTTGCAGATTGGCTTCGCAACTGCACCAGTGGTCTTCACAAAGATCCTAGTGCCCCTAATGGCTATTCTGCACGTCAGGGGCATTGCCATCATTCCATATCTGGAAGACCTTCTAGTGAAGGCTGTGTCACAAGACGCCTGCCGGGACAGCACTACGGTCTGGGAGAAGAGAAAGAGAGTACTCCTGAGTTCTGTTTGTTTTCTCTACGGTCGGACTGTTACAGGCGGCGACTGCTCTTGCTTGCAGAGCATTTATCGTCTGGTCGTTCATTTCACTTCACATCCCTAAACTCTTTTTCGCAGTCTGCTGTGAGTTTGTCATGTTAAGTCTCTGTAGTTTGATTTTATTCAACACCACTAGTGTTGATCGATTTTAATTGAGAACAGTTTCAATCGAGATCCAGTCGATTTTGACAAAAATCTTTTAGATTTTTGATCCAATCGTCGATTCCCATTAAAGTCCATGCAAAGTGAAAATGGCGCGGCATGGCAATCCTAATTTTTCACCCAATTTTACCGGAAAAAATCAAGTCACTCTCGATTTTCACTGTTCTTGATTAAATCAATCAACATTATTCACCACCAAATGATATGAGATCTGTTTCTGATTTTGTGTCTGTACTTGTTTCTTCTCTTGAAGCTTTTGTTCACTGGATCCTCAAAATCTTCTGCTTATGAAGTTTGACTCTTGTGAATCCTTGAACCCTAAATCAATCTTCCAGATAAATGCCCACGAGGACTCGCCCTTGCCTCTGGTGAGTGGGTGGTTTACTATGGTGGGAACACAGGAATCTAAAATGTGTTCTAGTGGTGTCTGGCCAAAATACTCTACAGATGCTAAGGGATAGAGTTCTTAAGTCAGAGTCAAATTTTCATCTTTTTCAGTCTGCATGGAACCCTACTGGGTTTTTCTTTTTCTCCTACATCAGTACTGTCCATCTGTTCTTTCTTTACCTGGTTATACAGATATTTCCCATCTAGGACTTCTTCACAGTGCTCCTTTTGTCATTAATGTTGATACTCTGTACCACATCTGTGCCTGAGCCACCAATCTATGATCTTGTAACCATCCACGTTTTTCTTCTAAAATCGTTTTCCACATTTCTTCATTAGGTCTTCCACCAGGGACTGTGTTAACCCGTTTTGAGCTTCTCATTTCCTTTCTTTCCCTCTTGCATCTTCTCTTCTTTGCTTGCAGTTTTTCTCTTTGGTTCTTCTTTTCTATCTTTGGTGTTTACATGCCCCATTGTGCAGTTCTTAGTCCAGGAACTTATCTTTATCTATTATAATTCTTTTCCGGGGAAGCCCCACCCTGGAAAATTTTAAAATTTTTCCCCCTTTCCTTCCTCGATAGAGCACCTTCCATTCTACCTTTTGTGTGTGGGTGTGACGAAAAACAGCCTTTTCCCGCTGTTTCCCCCCTTGCCCCCCCGGCAAAGGAGCCAGGGAGGGAGGAGATCACTACGCCTCGCCCAGGCCCTGAAGGCGCCAAACCAGTTTCTCTTTTTTGTTTAAGACCGGCCCCGTGCCCAAATCTTAAAACAAGGCCGAAACCAGCCTTGGGGTAGCTATTATTAGACCGGTATTGGGGCTGTGAGGTGTTGATCAAGACGGGCTATAGATTAAAGTTATAATTTAATTAGCCTTGGAGGGCACACGACAAATAAATATACAGGATGGATAAAAATATACAGGTAGGAGAAGATGCAAATAAAAATTTATGGGTCGGGCAAAAGGCATTTTAAAATATTCAAGTTACCGTGTGTTGCTTGCTTGCGTCCCAAGGCCGCATGGGGCAGGTTGGCCGGCTGCTAAATTGAGTCCTGCCTGCACTCAGGTCCCCCCTTGGATCAAACGGGAAGGCTGCCCCTTGCTCCTGGCTTATATCAGTGAGGGGAAGCCCATTGGGCAGCCCCCTACACCCCCCTGGGAGGGCCCCTTTGAGCTCCCCACTCGGGTCAGGCAGTTTCTGATACAAACCAAAAAACGGACCATAACTCGGCAGGGCATCGGCACAAAAAACCGAGCCAGTGAACCATCAGAACCCCCTGGGTTTTCCCTGCCCCTGGACACCAAACATGCCCATCCAGGGGGCCCTCGGGTCCAGTTTGGAAACTCCGTCCCCATGCGTCCTGCAAATTGGAAATTGTGGCCGTGGGTGTGGGAGTTCCCTGTTATGGATTTAACTGCCAGGTCCCGTTATGAGCGGATGCCAAATAAACGATATGAAAATCGGAGACGACCCCGAGGGTTTTGATTAAAGTTTTTTGAACCCGGGACTGGCATTTGTTCAGGGTAATAAAATTACCTGACGATCCTTTCATGGGTTGCCCCCATGGGGCGACTTCCTCAGAGGTTTTACAAGGGGAAGGAGCTGGGCTGTTTAATATGTAAATTGAGTTGCCCCCCTGGTGGGACAGCTGTGATCGACGAGGGTGGGGTTTGGGGGATAAATTTAAAAGGGGAAATTTCTACATACACCCCCCCCCCTTTTGAGGGCGCTAGGGGGCGCCCCTACCCGGTGCTCCACCACACGCCCACCTATCCCTCCCCTTTCGGGACAACCATCACGTTGCGGGTCTGGGCCCCCTTTCCCCGGTGGGAATGACGAATTTGTCGCTGGAAACGCCGGGGGCTCGCGTAGAACCCTCCCTTTTGGTTCCGGAGACCGTTGGGGTGGGCCAGCTCAGAGGGTTGTGGTCCCCCTCCATATAAAATCCCGCCCGTATAGAATAGGGCTGCAGCCCCCCTGCGGGCCCACACTATGCCGGCATTCTTTTTCCATGTGGAAAGGGCCATTCCCTCGGAGAATTTCCCGGCCAGGTAATAAGGGATTTTCCCTGTCCCGTTGTGCCCACCTGGCTGAGCACTCACCGAGGCCCAAAGTCATGGCGTCGGTTTGTACTATAAACTCCGGGTAAGTCGGCGGTTGTAGTACTGGGGAGTGGACAAGGGGGCCTTGAGGGTTTGGAAGGCCGTCTCGCAGCGTTTGTCCAATCATGCGGAGGGAAACCCTTTCCCTGGGAGGTCTGTCAGGGGCTTTGCCGGGCATTTTGGGTTGGAACAAACCCCTCCTTAGTACCCAGCGGTCCCCAAAGAAAAGACATACCTGTTTTTTTTGGTCCTGGGGGTGGGCCGGATGGATGGATCCACTTTCCGGGTTTCTGGTTTAAAGGCCCCCCCCTACCCGGTGCCCCAGGTATGGACCTATTCACCCAGCTGGACTTCCCCGGCTTGATGGTCAAGCCTGCCTGGGGAACGTCCAAGCCCCTGGTCGGGTGCGGGAGGGGGTTCCTCCCGGTGGGACTAAAAATGGTATGTCATCCAGGTCGCGGGGCCACGTCCCTTTCCCAAGCCCCTTTGACAGATGTTGCCCACCCTGAAAAGTGGCGGGGGCATTGGTCAGCCGAACGGCATGACCTTTGGGACTTTTACAGTCCAAATGGGGTGATAAAGGCAGAGGTTCCCTTGCCTCAGGGTCGGGGAATCTGCCAGTACCCCCGGCTCAGATCCATGATGGTAGGTACTTGGCCCGGAAAAACTGATGAAAGGTCATCGATGGTGGCAGGGGTACACATCGTGCCGTGACAGCTTACCCCCTGGATGCCCCCCAGCTTCAGCATTCGTAATCTCCTTCCCCGCAGTGCTGCTGCACTTGGGGGGAGACCCGATATGCTGAACGCGGTTTGGGGGGTGTCCCCGGGTCCACTTTGATGGAGGGTGACTCCGTCCTTCCCAGGCACGTTAGTAAAACAAGCCCAAAAGGGGGCCCGAGGGTTCCCAACAGCGGGGGACCCGTTGGTCTCCAGGGCTGTCCAAAATCTCCACTCCTTACGGACCCACCTCCCCTGACCGGGTCAAGCATGTCCAAGAGGTTCTCCGTTCACCTTCCCTGGGGGGCGGTTGCCCGGGGAAGGGACATCCCTCCCGCTCATGATGCGCCTTCTATGTTCACGTGGAAAGGCCTTCCCCCTTTCCCCGGTGGGTCCAGGGTGACCGGGTACGTGACTGGTTGAGTTCTGGTGCAGAAATGGGCCTTCCCAGGCTGCTGAAGCTTGTCTGTGGACAGGAACGGACCCACACTTTCTGACCCCCCGGTAGGCCCTTCACAAGCTTTTTCTGGTGTACCACTTTCTGGGGGGTTGGGGCCCCCGGGCCCATATTCTCGTGCACTGGGTGGTCAAGGCCTTCTTTTGTCAGGGGAAGCCCCGCAATACTCAATGACCGACACCTCGGGGTTGCTAAGTTCCTTCCACCCCCTTCACCAGACCAGGGGCCCCCGTACACCGCCCATACAGGACTCAAAGGGCGAAAAACCCCGTTGAGCCTGTGGGACTTCCCGGTTGCAAAATGCAGTGGGGGAGGTACCGCTCCAGTCGCGCCCGTGGGTGCGAAAAAATTTAAGCATTCTGCTTCAGGGTGCCATTAAAACCCGTTCAACAGACCATTAGCCCTGTGGGGAAGGGCTTGGCCACCGGGTGTTGCCCCTGTACAGTTAACAGGACCCATTTTTGCGACATAAAATGGGTCCCCTGTAGTGGCATTTCCGGGGAAAAAGCCCACGCGGGAAAAGAAAACTCCGGGGTAAGGCCGTGGCCCCCTTGTCGGCCCCGAATGGACGAAAGGCTACCACTTGGGGGGTACCGAGTGGGTAGTTACTCCCTTTCAGTTTTGAAGCTTTCCCCCGGAGCTGCGGGGAAAGGGGACAGCGGTCCAATTAAAATCCACACCCACCCTCCTAAAAGGTCGTCTATGATGGGCAGAGGTACCGGGGGTTTTGGGGCCCCGGGCCCCCGCCTTCCCCACCCTCGAAAAAGGTGTCCCCGACCGGGGAAATAGGAGCCAATCAGTCCCCCCTCTTTGGCCAGTAGAAAGTGGGCCAGCCTTTCCTTGGTCTTGGTGATCCCTAGGTGGTTCCGGCCCCCCCTCGGAATTCGGCGAAACCCCCCCAAAATTCCCCCTGAAAAAGGGGTAGGGTCACCAACCCCTCGGGCCTGGGCCACGCCTCCGGTGGACCCCGTCGGGGCCGACTGGGTACACCGTCCCTTTGGTCCCAACCCCTCGGTGTCTGAGTCAAGGGGGCTGTGCCGCCTGCTCCCCTTTAGAGCTTTGGTGTCGTCAGGTTTTAAAGTGCCTGAAATCTCGACTAAAGGGGGGCCAGAATGAATGAGACTGCCCCGTCATCTGTCGGTTCCATGGGACCCTTCCCTGGCCCTCCCCTTCCCCCCGGACTTACCTGGCCGATGGGAGGATCCGTCGGGGCCCTGAGGCCCTGGCTCCTGGCCCCACCAGCGGTGACGCGGGCCCCGACCGCTGAAAACGCTGGTGGGGCTCCCTCCCCCTCGGCGTCTTTTATAAGTCGCCAGTTGCTTGGCTAACCTGGGGCCCCTTTAAACCTGTTTTTGGGGAGCCCCGCCCTGTGGCCCTTCCGGGACCTGCCTCACCTGCGGCTCCCCTACCCCCAGGCCCGCCCCTTGTCTGCTGGGTTGTGGGGAACCCCCCCCTGTGGGGCCCTTTTTCCCGGGGGCCCGCCTCCCTGCTGTCCCCCACCACAGCGATCTGCCCCCTGTTTTTCTCCTCTGATGCCCCAACCCGAGGACAACAAATCCCAGCAGGCTTTCTGGCCATCCTGTGCCCCCTTGCAACCTGCTGACCTTTTTCTCCTCTCCCATGATGGAGAGGGAACACCAGTCACCCACCCCCCCTACTCCCATCAGTAGAAATTTAAAAAATTGTTTTCCAATATTAACAGGATTGGATGAATATCACATTTTTGGGGGAGCAGACCTTGGGGCTTTAGGGGCCCAAAAAGGGTTCCAGCCGCCCCCAAATCTTCCCTAAAAAATACTCGCCGGAATTTTTGGGGACCCTCCAACTTCCCGCATTTTCCGCCCGGCACCCCCGTCCAAAAAACCCTTGGCCACTGGGAGTGCCGGCACAACACCTCCCAAATTTGGGACGCGAATCTTTCCGGGTATCATGTCCTTTGGGGACACCCGCTAGGCCACCAATCATCTCTGCGCCGGGTCCAAGAGTCCCCTGGCCACAGGGGCCGCCTACGGTTGGACTGGCTGGTAGTTATCAAGGGGCCTTCCCCCACCCCACCCACACACAAAACATTGGGGGGGCCTGGAAAAGGGGACTGGGACGGGCCCTTCTGGGCGGGGGAATGCGGCCTTGAAAGTCCCCGGCTGTTTGCAAAGGTGACAAGTCTGGGGTTCCCCCCGATGGGAAGCATGGGTTGGGGGTCCCCTGGGCTTTTTGGGGTAGGGACAACTGGCCCCCAGGCATCTTACCCCCCCTCCCGCTGGTGTGCTTCCCGGCTCCGGTGCCCATTGTTTGGGATATATCCCCAAAAAGGCTTGCTGTGGCGGGGGCCCCCCCAGGTTTCTGGTCACGAAGATGCTGCTGAGGTCCTCTGGGAGTTCCACAAAAAAATGCTCCGTGGCGATGAGCTCCTTCGCTTGGACGGTGGGGGTCTTTACCCGAGGTCCCCCTGGCGACTGCTCTTGGAGGGCCGCATGTGGGCGGCCCGCTGTCGGTGGACCCCGCTGCAAACTCCGGACTTCTTCCTTTACATCTCAGGGGTGAGATTGTACTGCCGGATCAGTGCCTGCTTATTTTCCCTTAGGTCAGATGGACTCGTGGGCATTTCCCGAAGATCTCCAGACTTTACCCGCTGAGACGAGGAGTCAGGAACCGAAACCCCTGGTCCTAGGCACTGGTGCTGGCGGCAAATTTTCTCAAATGTCAGCAGGAAGGTGTCCAGGTTCCCCCCTCTATCCCGCATGGGAAAGTCCCCCTGCCTCAACCTTGGGACCTGATTGGGGATGCTCTTCACTGGCCGGGGTGGGACTTGGCCCTTTTTCCCGTTTTAGACCTGTAACTGGTGGTCAGGTCCCCTGACGTTCCCAGCCCCCTCCCACGTTTGCAGCTGCCGCCCCCTTTGCCGCTGCGACGTTCGCGCTTTCCCCTCTATCCGCCGCGACGTTCTGCAGCAGTAGGGGGGGCCTTGTGGGGGGTCGAGGTTCCAGCCTCAAGTTAGCCGGGCCTTGCAGGAGAGTAGCCGAAAGGAGTCCCACTTTTCGCCCGACCATCTGGATGGCCCCCTTGAGGGGCCCGAGCCGGGCTTCCCCCACCTTATAGTCCCCAGAGGCCTGGGCGAGCTCCTCCCGGCTAACTTTACGACTTTCCCCCCGGCCCCACAGCTTGCCCCTTGCGCGACCCCCATCCTTTTCAACGCAAAATGGGTTACTTGGCACAAAAAACCCCACCCTGAATGCACCCCAAAAATTTGTTTTGCACTCTGATTTTGGGTTTTTGCTGATTTAAACTTAGACCCCCGCAGCAAAACCCACTGCTGGGAGTCCTTAGTGTTTTGGGAGTACGGGGCCGCCTCCAAAAAAACTATTGTCTTGATCCCACCGCTTGCACCAAAATGTGACGAAAACAGGGCCTAGCGCTGTTTACCCTTTCCCACCCGGCCAAAAGGGGAACCAGGGGACGAGAGTCCTACAGCCCCGCCCAGGACCCCCAACGGGGGCCACCAGTTCTCGTTTAGTTATAAGACCGGTCCTGACCCAATCTTATAAAAAGGCCGAAACCAGCCTTGGGGTGATAAAAATCATAGACCGATTTCAGGCGTGTGAGGTCGTTGATCAAGACAGACTAACTCAGATTAAATTATGATTTAATTCCCCTTTGGAGGGCAACTAGACAAATAAAAAATAAGGTGGAAACAATATACAGGTAGGAGACAGATCAAATACAATTATGGGTAAGGCAAAGGCAGTTAAAAAATTCAAGTTTCCGGTTTTGTTGCTTGCTGCGTACCAAGGCCGCATGGGGGGGGTGTGGCCTGGTGCTGAGATGATGTCACTGCCCGCACCAGGTACCCCCTTGGGGTCAAAACAGGAAGGCTGCCCCTTGCTCCTGGTTATATCAGTAGGGGGCAGCCCCCTGGCAGTCCCTACAACCCCTGGGACGGCCTTTGAGCTCCTCCCACTAGCGGGGAGTTTCTGATACAAAAAAAAAAAAAAGGACCATAAATCGGGAGGGCATCGGCACAGAACGAGCCAGTACACCATCAAACCGCCTGGGCTTTCCTGACGCCTGGACCCAAACATGCCCATCCTATGGGGGCCCCCAGGGTCCCCGTTCTGGATAATCTCCGTCCCCCATGGCCTCCGCAAACTGGAAATTTTGGGGCCGTGGGTGTGGAGAGTTCCCCGTTTTGCGATTTTGAACTCGCCAGGCCCCAGTTATGAGCGGATCGCCTATAAATCGATATGAAATATCGGAGACGACCCGACTGGGTTTTTGATTAAAGTCTTTTGAAGCCAGGACTGGCATTTGTTCAGGGCTAATCAAATTACCTGACGATCCTTTCATAGGTTGACCCCATGCTGTGGCGACTTCCTACAGAGGCATTTTACAATGGGGAAGAGCTCTGGGCTGATTAATATGTAAATTGAGCTTGTCCCAGCTATGCGCTTACACATGCTTAATGCTGCTGGCTCCCGTTGGAGTCTGGTACCTCCAATGGGATTCTCAGTCTACTCTATAAACAAGTGTTATCACTGTATTTTTTTTTTTTGTTATTTCCCTATGGAAAAAAATATGCTCACTTACTTGACTTTCAAAAACTGCTCTATGTCTGGCCAGGGTCTTTCTAAACAAAACATAACGTTCTCAACTTCTTCTTAATCATGGTGCCACACTTGATGGTCCAAAATGATAAAACCTCTACTCTTAATTGTTCTTGTTCAACCAAAGTCAATTCTTCTGGTAATTTTAATTTAGTGACTCTTTGATCCTGCCTCACCAAACACAAGGCCTGTATAAAATTGTATTGCGTGGAATCCAACTAGCACATCTCCAACAAAAGGAGCCTTTTTCGGATCTTTGTCTCACAGGACACAGGCCATTTGAATCTTACCTGCACAGATTGTTCCTAAACAGAGGGAACATACAGACAGGGAGGAAGAGAGCGTCTAAGATCAAAGGTCTTTCCTTGCTGCAGCTATGATCAGTTCATCCTCATCCAATAATCCTCAAGCATTTTGGGTACAGTCCACTGGCCTGAGCCCACCCAGGGACGCCATATTGACGCCACTATAAATGTGTGACTTAGCCCTCAATGTGCAGTTTCCAAATTAATAGAAGGATAGGAATATGCACGTAAGTCAAGGAAGAATTTTGCTTCTGAAATGAACCCGTCAGCTGCCAATCTTCACTGACATATGCTCATATTTCTATTCTTCTATTAATTTGAAAACAATGATTAATTCACGGGTTTATAAGTGACTCCAATAATCAACCCTTTTTGCCACTGTCATAAATCACTGTTTATGCTCACAACAGCATTGAGGGATATGTGTGCAAACAACAACAAGAAAATATTCCCTAAAACTTCACTTTTAATTCTAGCTTTTAAAAAAGTTACACTCAAAAACTTAAATCAATGGTCACAAAATATATAAAGGGACCCACAAAAAAACAGAAAGTGCAAAAGTCCCAGTTGGTCACAGGAAATAAATACAAACCTACAGTACCCTAATCTATCTTTTGCCCTAGAAAGAGTGTACTGCAGGATAGGCGTCCCGAAAAGGACGGTCCCACATTGCCGACTCCTAAAATAACTATCCGTACACAACAATAAGTAACATATAAGGAGACCAACAATGTAGAAAAAGACAAAAAATTCACCTCAATAGACAGGATCATAAAAGGGCTTAAAGTGTATAGAAAAGATCCCACCTATTTTACCCAGACGCGTTTCCCTCTGTAGATGCAGAGTTCATCAGTGGGTATATCTAACACGCACGAGGCCGGAGGTTAGTGTATCCTCCATGAGAGAAATGACCCTTATCTGTGACCCACTAGTCAAATATATGAGTCCACCTTAAATACTTCTCCAAACTCAACCTCCATAATATTAACCAATTGGAGGACAACACTATTCAGGATGACCACTAAAAAGCACACATCAGTGTTAAAACACAGCATATTAATAAGTTCAATTACCTTATGAGACGAATTGGAAGGCCGTCATTATTCCTATGCCCGCCAAACGATGAACAGAGCTGAGCGTCCCGGGATTGTCTCTGCGCATGCGCGAGGATAGTGACGTTCATAACCTCGTCACATGACCAGTAAAGCAGAGCGTCGCGGAGGCATAGCAACGTACGCTCCAGGCAGTGGCGTCCCAGTCTCCATGACAACCACATCTACCTGGCGCACACGTATAGATAGCCTAATAAGCCAACTAAAAACCTGCTACCATGTTTATAGCGTCCACAAGGTAATACATCGCTGAAGGCCCAGATAAACGCCACCGCACATATAAACATCCAAAATTCCATAGATGTAAATCAGTACATTATGCAGGAAGAAACCAGCTAAAGCTGCTAATATAACAAAATGTATCCCAGGCTAAACAAGCTGGAATAATCACACTGCACCGACCAAATAAATATACTGTGTGTAATCATCTTAATTACTAATATATGCAAGAATAGTAATAAAAATGTGTCATCATCCACAAGAATAGTAAAATAATGCACATATAACGCTGGTCTGATACTTAACTCTATACTTTACCAATAACAGACCTTACAGTAAATAGAGCTGAAGGAAAGAGGCCAAAGAAAGGGAGGGAAAAAAAAAACACACCAGAACAAAAGCTCAAAGAAAACAAATTAATTTCATTAAGGCCATGAGGGAACACACAGTCCACTTTGTAGATCCAGCGACATTCCCGTTGTAAAATCAACCTATCCCAATTGCCTCCACGGGGGTCCTAAGAGAAGACTGTTGGCTACGTAGGAGACCTGTAGGCTGTTTTCAGTGTGGTTCCTGTAAATTTTGCAAAAATGTGTTGCAAACAAAAGAATTTGAAAGTGTTAAGACAAAGGAGAGATTTCAAATTAAGCAATTTATTAATTGCATCTCTAGTGGAGTTGTCTATCTTGCTATTTGTCCCTGCCCTTCAAATTATGTGGGGAAAACACGGAGGGAGTTTAGAAGACGATTGGAGAACATCTTAGTGATATTAGGAGGAAGATTGATACTCCTATAGCGCGACATATAAATGAGACACATCAGGGGCAGAGGGATTGATTAAATTCATTGGTATAGATCTCATTCCTTCTCCACCTCGTGGAGGCAATTGGGATAGGTTGATTTTACAACGGGAATGTCGCTGGATCTACAAAGTGGACTGTGTGGTTCCCCTCATTGGCCTTAATGAAATTAATTTGTTTTCTTTGAGCTTTTGTTCTGGTGTGTTTTTTTTTTCCCTCCCTTTCTTTGGCCTCTTTGCTTCAGCTCTATTTACTGTAAGGTCTGTTATTGGTAAAGTATAGATTAAGTTTTCGGACCAGCGTTATATGTGCATTATTTTACTATTCTTGTGGATGACGACACATTTTTATTACTATTCTTGCATATATTAGTAATTAAGATGATTACACACAGTATATTTATTTGGTCGGTGCAGTGTGATTATTCCAGCTTGTTTAGCCTGGGATACATTTTGTTATATTAGCAGCTTTAGCTGGTTTCTTCCTGCATAATGTACTGATTTACATCTATGGAATTTTGGATGTTTATATGTGCGGTGGCGTTTATCTGGGCCTTCAGCGATGTATTACCTTGTGGGCGCTATAAACATTGGTTTGCAGGTTTTTAGTTGCCTTATTAGGCTATCTATACGTGTGCGCCAGGTAGATGTGGTTGTCATGGAGACTGGGACGCCACTGCCTGGAGCGTACGTTGCTATGCCTCCGCGACGCTCTGCTTTACTGGTCATGTGACGAGGTTATGAACGTCACTATCCTCGCGCATGCGCAGAGACAATCCCGGGACGCTCAGCTCTGTTCATCGTTTGGCGGGCATAGGAATAATGACGGCCTTCCAATTCGTCCATAAGGTAATTGAACTTATTAATATGCTGTGTTTTAACACTGATGTGTGCTTTTTAGTGGTCATCCTGAATAGTGTTGTCCTCCAATTGGTTAATATTATGGAGGTGGAGTTTGGAGTAGTATTTAAGGTGGACTCATATATTTGACTAGTGGGTCACAGATGAGGGTCATTTCTCTCATGGAGGATACACTAACCTCCGGCCTCGTGCGTGTTGGATATACCCACTGATGAACTCTGCATCTACAGAGGGAAACGCGTCTGGGTAAAATAGGTGGGATCTTTTCTATACACTTTAAGCCCTTTTATGATCCTGTCTATTGAGGTGAATTTTTTGTCTTTTTCTACATTATTGGTCTCCTTATTTGTTACTTATTGTTGTGTAGGGATAGTTATTTTAGGAGTCGGCAATGCGGGACCGTCCTTTTCGGGACGCCTATCCTGCAGTACACTCTTTCTAGGGCAAAAGATAGATTAGGGTACTGTAGGCTTGTATTTATTTCCTGTGACCAACTGGGACTTTTGCACTTTCTGTTTTTTTTGTGGGCCCCTTTATATATTTTGTGACCATTGATTTAAGTTTTTGAGTGTAACTTTTTTAAAAGCTAGAATTAAAAGTGAAGTTTTAGGGAATATTTTCTTGTTGTAGATTAGCTTTCTATATTCCTCTCTTGAATTCTGTTTTTCCAGAATTTGTCTTTCCTTTTTTTTTTTATATGTGTGCAAACAGCCTATCACACCTTACATACCTAGCAACCTCGTGCAAAACTGGGAATTCCTGCATGACCTTCATGATGTCGGAAGTAGGAATTTGTCCTAAGTGGTAATACTAGAGCCATCGCCCAAAACAACTTAATAAAAACTGCAGAAGTTTTCCCAGTCTAAGAGGAAGGTTTATAATGTTTCTCTTTTGTGGTTTGAAAAAAAAAAATCCTAAAAACGTTTTTTTTTAAATTTAAACAGAAATCTTCCATACGATCCCAAAAGGAAACTTATAAGTTTATAAAATAGAAGAAGATATCATGCAGCACTTTTCAGGAGAAAACCACAGTACCCTAAAGGCACATCCAGAAAGTCATAGTGCAGACCATGCCGAATAATCCCCGCATGAGTGAGGAACCTTCTCTTGACCCACAGATGGTTACCATGAATACAGTACAAAAAGAAGGAAAATTGTTTCCATGTGGTCAATGTGGTAAACTCTTTACAAGACGCTCAAGTCTTCTTACTTATAGAAGAATTTACATGGGAGAGAAGTCATACTTACTTAGAATGTGAAGAATGTTTTACCCATATATCAGGTCGTGATGAACATGAGAGAAGTCACACAGGAGAGAAGCCTTTTTCATGTTCAGAATGTGGAAAATGTTTTACAGAGAAATCAAGTCTTGTAACACATGAAATAATTCACACAGGAGAGAAGCCTTTTCCTTGTTTAGACTGTGGACAATGTTTCACACTCAAATAATTTCTTACCGGACATGAAAGAAATCACACAGGGGAGAACCTGTATTTATGTTCAGAATGTGGGAAATGTTTTATGTATAAATCACAACTCGTTTCACACACATGGGAGAGAAGCCATTTTCATGTTCTGAATGTGGGAATTCATTTAAAGATAAATCACATCTTGTTATACATGAGAGAATTCACACAGGAGAACAGCCATATTCATATTCACTATGTAAGAAATGCTTTGCAAATAAATCACATCTGGTTATACATGAGAGAATTCACACAGGAGAGCAGCCTTTTTCCTGTTCAGAATGTGGGAAATGTTTCACACACAAATCACATCTTGTTAGACATGACAGAATTCACACAGGAGAGAAGCCGTATTCATGCTCGAATGTGACAAACGTTTTACAGAAAAATCATATCTACTTACACGTGAGAGAAGTCACACAGGGGAGAAACCTTTTTCATGTTCTGGTTCAGGGAAATAAATCACATCTCATTACACTTAATATAGTTTACACAGGGGAGAAGGTATAATGTTCCCTGAGAGGGAAATGTAGAGAAAATGTGAACTGTGTTGAGAGAAGTCGCACAGAATGTGGAAAATGTTTTATTATTAAAGCAAACCTTTGATGTTCCAACACCTGAGATTGTTCCCGGATATTATCCAGCCAATAACAAAGTGTAAGTTCTATAACAATGGACAGAACATGAGCACATTAGGTCTGGGGGTTAGTGCAAGTCTGAAAAACAAAAGGTAATAATTCAAATATGTGAGAGAATCTAATAAAGAACAGAAAATCCCATTGTATGATTTTTAAATAATTAATTTGCATTTTATTGCATGAAATAAGTATTTACTACAATAGAAAAACAGAACCTTTGTTTGCAGAGGTCAGATGGTCTCTGTAGTTCTTGCCCCAGTTTGCAGACTCTGCAGCAGGGATTTTGGCCCACTCCTCCATAAAGATCTTCTCCAGGTCTTTCAAGTTTTGGGGCTGTCGCTGGGTTACATTGCATTTCAGGTCTCTCCAAAGATTTTACATTGGGTTCAGGCCTGGAGACCGGCTCAGCCACTCCACGACCTTGAAATGCTTCTTACGGAGCTGCTCCTTAGTTGCCCTAGCTGTGTGGTTTGGGTCATTGTCCTGCTGCAGGACCCAGCCATGACCCATTTTCAATGCTCTTACTGATGGAAATAGGTTGTTGGCCAAAATCTCACGCCACATGCTCCATCCATTGGGACGGTGTTCTTGGGGTAATCCTCATCCTTCTTCTTAGTTCACATACAACAAGTGGAGTGGATACCAAAAGGTTCTATTTTGGTTTCCTCTAACCAAATGACCTTATCCCGCCTCTTCTGGATCATCCAAATGGTAATTGGGCTTGGATTTGTGCTGGCTTGAGCAGCTGGACCTTGTGTGTCCTGCAGGATTTTAATCCATGATGCCGCAGTGTGTTATTAACAGTAATCTGTGAGACTGTGCTAACAGCTCAATTCAGGTCATTGACCAGATCCTCCTGAGTAGTTCTGGGCTGATTCCTGACCTTCCTCATAATCATCCTTACCCCACGAGATGAGATATTGGCTGGAGCCCCCGAGCAAGAAAGACTGACAGTCATCTTGTGTTTCTTTTATTCTCTAGTAATCGCACTAACCTTTGTTGCCTCCTCACCAGCTGCTATCTACTGTACTGTAGCCCATCCCAGCCTGGAGCAGGGCTACAATTCCAAGAGAGGAGATTTAAATAAAAAATTATTGGTGAGAGAATCAAAATGGATTTTTAATTTGGGTACTAAACCGAAGGGTCTTAGTTATGTACAATAGATTTTTTATCATTATTGATGTTTGTATATGTTAATACACTGTTGGTTCTGTCTCTGTGTTTTGCATTACTGTTATGGAGCATCGCATTGGACATAGTCTAAATCACTCTGGTTGAATTTTGACATGTGTTCCATCTCAGCTGCATTAATTTTGTGTGTCAATCAATGTGTCAGGAATCTCCTGCTATGACTTGGAACTTGCTAACTGTATTTGCCCTTAGGTTTGCCAAAAATCACAGATCCCACTTTAACCCCTTAACGACCACGCATCGTCTTTTGACGGTGGCTGGTGTGGGTCGTTCGTCTACAGCGACGTCTTTTGACGTCGCTGTAGACCTCGAGGTTAGCGGCGCTGCAGCTGCACTGGGATCGGGGCTGTACTACACAGCTCTGATTCCAGAGCATCCCCTGCGAGCATCGGGGAGCAGAGGAAACCTCCGCAACCCGATGCTTTAACCCTTTGATTGCGGCGGTGAGTTACCCGATCACCTGACAGAGCCCGGGGAACGGCTGCACAGTCAGCCCTGAGGACCTAGAGTGGCCCCAGAGCTGTCTGTGTAACAAGCCAGTTTTTCAGGCCAAAGCCTGTGCTGTCCTGAGCACTGGCCTGTTCAGACTGACACAGATTATAATGTATTAGCATATATGAATATGCTAATACTTACAAGTGTAAAAAAAAGTAAAAAAAAAAAAAACATAAAAAGTGTAAAAAAATAAAAAATAAATAAATAATAAAATAAATTAACATTTAATAAAAAATAATTTTGTATATATTACACACACGAATAACCTACACATATTAGGTATCCAAAACGACCGTAATAACCTGAGGAATTAATCTAACAAGTTATTGAAATATGAACAGTGTAAAAAAAAACAAAAAACATTTTTTTTAAAAAAAATACAGCAATTATTTAAAGTGAACTTAAACTATTCCCTCATAAAGTACAACTTGTCTCAAATAAAAAGTGGCCTCATCCAACTTCGACATTGAAAAAATAAAAAAGTTACAACTGTTGAAACGCAAGGAGGCAAAAACTAAAAAAACATTAACTACTTTTCAGGCCTGGGAGTTAAGGGGTTAAAGAGCCCTAAGTTTGCCCTATTGTCCGTATCTATCTATCTTTTTGGAGGTACTGATATCTACGTTTATACCATTGTGTATTGGTGACTTTTTGAGGGATGCATTGGTGATTATAGGTGTTATAGAGATGCCGTGTTTCTGTGAGATTTAAATATTGTTAGAGTTTTTTAGTGATTAGATTAAAAGCTATATTTTTTTTTAAAGGGCCCCTTTTTTGTTTAGCTTCAGTTAGTTTCCTTAGGTTTGGATCGTGTCTCAGCTGGGTGCCATTTTGTTTCATGTTTCCTGTTGCCAGTTTCCTATATAAACTCCTCAAGCCTGTTGCTCATTGCTTGAGTAACGTGTTGAAGGGGGAAGGGTAAGAGACATCCAAGAAAGCTTTGTAAAGCACAACAGGAAATGTATTACGAGGCACTGTGCAGCAAGATGCATTTGTCCATTCCTGACTTCAAATGGAGTAGTCCTCTTAAAGCTTTTACTGTTTTAAAAAGTCATAACTTTCTAACCCATGTTGTTTACTGTCCTATCGTTGACTTCTCGGTCAGGATGCACATCAGATGATTACTTATTGCTGCCTCAATTAAAAGTAATAGCATGTCAAAGAATCAAAACAGATTATGAGGGAAAGAGAAAATGGGAGGGGAAGGGAGGAGGGGGTTTCTGTGGATACCTGGGATTCCTACCGCTTTGTCACTTACATCACACCACCAATCCGTGACAAAATGCTTAAGCTTGTGGTTCTTTTGTGATTCAGTTGGAGGATGGGCCTCCCAAAGTTTGCCCGAAGTACCATGTAGTGGAGCAGAAGCATGCCTGAATGCGGTTTCTCATTCGATCTGGAAACAAAATTGATTTCTGGCTACCAAGTGAGAAAAAATAACTGTACCCTTACCTCTTTCTGTAGGGACATTCTACCCAATCCATTCGTAGAAGGAAGGGTTTAAATTTTTCTAGAAAAATGTGTAAAGAAGGCAATGTAGGACCTATCCATGATTGTAGTATGGTTTTCCGTGCCGCCGTTGATATATAGAAGATGAGTCTCTTAGTGTGTTTTGGCATTTGTGGGCTTGGTTCTCGCATTTCTCCAAAAATGGCCCAAAAATTTGTTAAGGGAATATGGAGTTGCATGTGAGTTACAAGGAATAGGTTTATACGCTTCCAAAATACCTGACTTGTCGGGCATGCCCAAAACAAAGGTATAAATTTGCTGCACTCTCTCCCCACACCTGGAGGCACCCCGGTGTCGACAACCCCCTATGAGTAGTTAAAGCTGGGAGAGAGGGTTTTCCTCTATGAAGGATTTTGAGAGCCATTTCCCAATAAGAGACGCTGGGGATATACTTGCAAGTTTTAAAAGTTGCCATCAGCAAATCTGCCACCTATATCTGTGGGAGGTCTTCCCTCCGCCGAGCCAGTCCATGCACACTATCTTCATAGACAAGCGTAGACCTAAGAAATGAATATAAACTTGATATCCTGCCCCGTGGTCCTGGTACATTCATTAGCTTGGTTAATAAAGCATCATCCCAGTCCCGTTTTTAGTTGTCTGGCTACCCCTACCATATAGTTGTGGAGTTGTAGGTAGTGAAATATATATGGGGTTACAAAACTATACTTTAAACATAGCTGGTTAAACGTTAGTGGCTTTCTCTGTTGAAGATCCATCACAACTCTCACCGTCTGAATGCCCTTCGCTTGCCATCTTATAAAGATGGGGTGGGATCTACCTGCTTGAAAAGCAGGATTTCCTATAAAACAGAGTCCCAATGAGGCCTCCACTGATAGAGAACCCCATCGGCGGGCCAGCTTCCATGCCTTCCAGGGTGCCATGAATAAGGGATTGGCCTTAATTTCAGTGGGTAGGTTGGTGCTCTGGAGATGTAAAAGGTTGGGCAACAAGTAGCCAAGGCATAGGCCCGTTTCCAACGCCACTGGTGCAAATTCTGCCAGCCCTGCAAACCAGTCCTGTAGGACTGGTTAGCCGCCAGATTGTATGTTTTGATGTCCGGGAAATTGATCCCGCCGTGTTTTTTGGTCTGTTGCAAAACATTTAACGATATTCTAGCCCGCTTTTCCTGACATATAAAGGTTTTGAATAGTTTATTTAAAAGTCTTTTGTCTCGGGGTCTAAGGAAGATGTGTAGTGTTTAAAACATATATATATAGCAATCAGGGGAATATTCTTAGTTTTATTAGGTTGGTTCTACCTATGACAGACAGGGTTAGCCCGGTCCACGCCGCTAATTTATCATTCAGTTGCTTCATGAATTGGTTAAAATTTGCGGAGTAAAGGGCAGCTGGGTTCCTAGTGACTTGTACTCCTAGGTATGTTAGAGACCGAGGCTGCCATCGTAGTGGGAGATTTGTTAACCAGCTCGGTTTGTGCGGACCCGTTAGCATCAGCAGCTCTGACTTATCCAAATTTACTTTGAAGCCCGATAGTGCTCCCTGTGTTTCAGTTTCAAGCAGTAGATTTTGTAAACTGTGCTGAGGCCTGGAAATGAATAGCAGCAAATCACTGGCAAATGCCGCAACCCTTACTTGTTCCTTTCTAATATTTGTGCCCTTGAAGCCATCCCATGTATGAAGATGGTGCAGAAATGGGTCTAAAGCTAGGTCGAAGAGTAGTGGTGAAAGAGGGCATCTATGCCTTGCACCCCTATTTAATGGGATAGAAGAAGAGTTCATGCCATTTACAGTTAAGAATGTTGTTGTACATGACTGAATGTTATGCAGAAAGGCTAGAAAGGTTTCGCCAAAGTTTCTATGTCATAGGTAAGTGTTGAGGAACCTCCAGGAGACCGAATCAAAGGCCTTTTCGGTGTCTAAACTAAGCAACATCGCCATAGGGTATTTGTTCAAGGATGTCGCTATCGTCGCTGCTATGGCAGTACGGACACCTTTTGTGGAACGGCGACCCCTGACAAACCCAAACTGCGATGAAGTCAACAATGTTGGTAAAATGTGTTGAAGTCGGGCTGCCAGAATGGTGGCCAGGATCTTGTAATCTGTATTTAACAGGGAGATCGGTCTGTAGGACTTGACCTTCTCTGGATTTCTGCCCAGTCTTGGTAGGGCGATTGTTCATGCCTCCTGGAAGCCCTCAACCCTTAAGTCCCCCACATAAATTTCGCCAAGAAGAGTTGTTAGGGTGGGAGAAACTTCCATCTTCAACATCTTATAATATTCACTTGAAAACCCATCTGGGCCTGGGGACTTATTGCTTTTTAGAAAAGATATGGTTTCTGTTACTTCTTGCGCAGTTATTGGCGCAGCTAAGTTTTCCTTCTGCTCTGCCGATAATCTTGGGAGCTGTGCCTTATGTGAAAGATCCCATGTACCCTGGGAGTCATAAGGCCGTTCTCTATATAAATTGGTATAAAAGGAGGTGAAGGTGAAGACAAACTTTTTAGGTTCATGCGGTTTAGTTATGCGAGCACGTACTTTACCTGACCTCCCCCCCCCCCATCTAAAAAAATGATTTTTTTTGTTTCCGTCTGCCATATGGCTTGTGCTCACATATGGGCATCTAATAAACCTTTGGCCTCTAGATACTTATGCCCATGTTCCTCATCCAGGGATCGTAGATAGTCGCCGTGTGCATTCAGTAAGTCATTGTGAAGCGTAGTGTAGGCCTGTCTCTGTTTCTTGCATTTTAACGCAACATATACCAGAATATGTCCTCCCATAACTGCCTTTGAGGTGTGCCATAGATGGGACGTGTTAACTTGGGAATGTAGGTGATCGTCTATGTAATTATTCCATGATACTGCAAGAAGTGTGTGAAAATCTTCTGATTGCACTAGGTATGATGGGAACCTCCAGTTTCTACTCACCCCCTCCGGGCAGCTAAGACAGTTCTAATCTAATGGGCGCATGGTCCGAAATTATAATTTTCTCAATGTGGGATGATTTAACCCAATGGAATAGAGTATCTGAACGGAGGAAGAAGTGTATCGGGGAGGTGGTTGCATGCATCAGGGATAGATTGGTTAAATCCCTCTCCGAGGTATGTTGAGTTTGCCATGGGTTGCACAAATTAAACTGTCTCATTAATTGCAGTATATTTAGAGTGGCGCAGTGGTCATGGGTTGAGGAGGATGATCTATCCAGGTCCAGGGAGAGCACAGCATTAAAGTCCCCACCTATTATCGGGTTGGTGGTTTCCCTTTCTGTCAAGAACTGTAGAAGTTCTGAGAAACAAACGGCATTAGGCAAATTCGGGACATTTATGTTTAAGAGATTATATCTAGTGCTATCTATCATGACTGACAGGTCTAGATACCGTCCCTCCAGGTCAGCATGTTCTTCAAGTATTTGATATCTTAAGGACGTGCTGAGAATTATTGCTACCCCTCGCGTTTTTATCGTGTAGCTTGCCATAGAGCAATGGGTTATCCATGGTGCTTTAAGTGTGTTACCATCCCCCTTGCTCCAATGTGTCTCTTGGAGAAATGTTATATCGGGACAGAATCGTTTGATATGAGAAACAACTCTTTTCCATTTTATTGTTATATTTCATTGTCGTGCATTGTGTATTGGTATGTCATCTACTACAACCACCATCATCTCTTCCTAACTGATTATATGTCATTGTCATGCATTGTGTGTTATGGTGTCATCTACTACAACCACCATCATCTCTTCCTAACTGCTGTTATATTTCATTGTCGTGTATTGTGTTATGGTATGTCATCTATTACACCCACCATCCATCTCTTCCTAACTGCTGTGTTAAATTTCATCTTCCGTGCATTGTGTTATGTATGTCCATCTACTACAACCACCACCACTCTTTCTAACTGCTGTATATTTCATTGTCGTGCATTGTTGTTATAGTAATGTATGTCACTACTACAACCACCATCATCACTCTTCCTAACCTGCTGGTTAATTTCATTGTCATGCATTGTTATAGTACTGATCATCTACTGACACCACCATCACCTCTCATCCTAACTGCTGTTATATTCATTGTCGTGCATTGTGTTATGTTGTCATCGTACTACAACCACCAAAATCACTTCCTAACTGCTGTTTATATTTCAATTCCATACATCTTGTGTGTTATGGTATGTCATCTTTCTGGACTACAATCACCATCATCTCTTCTTAACTGCTGTTATATTTCATTGTCGTGCATTGTGTTCTGGTATCAACTATTACAACCACCACCATCTCATCATAACTGCGATATATGTTTCATGTGGTCAGCATTGTATACAAGTAATGTCATCTACTACAAACCCCGCATCGATCGCATCTAACTGATTTTTAATTTCAATTGTCCGTGTATTGAGTTATGTGTAATGTCATCTATTACAGACCACCACCATCTCATCATAGAACTGCTGATATATTTCAATTGTCATGCAATGTATAATGGTATGTCATCTACTACAAACCCCATCAAGCTCTTCCTAACTGATGTTAATATTTCATTTTCAATTATTATATGTATATATATAGTATAGTGTGTTTATAGATATGTGTAAACTGCATAGAACCCTCCAGCTCTGTTTAAAATAATACACATGTGTTTTTCTAATGTTTAGCTGTGGCCTATACACCAGTTGCCTTTTGAAGCATTTCCTTTCGGCTATCTCTTTGTAACCCCACCCGTATCATGTCACCTTAAGCAGTGATTAATCATACAACCACTATATAATGAAGCCTTGCGATCTGCAAGGACCTTGTGGTCCTGCCACAATTTTTAATGGATGATGAATTATGACAGAATTATGAGAGACAGAAGGCAAGAAACTTATCCTTGTAAGTACCTGGGCTTTCTAACTTTCAGCTTAGTTCCGCCTGCTTACTATGCAGATCTATCTTGCTGCTTTTTACTCCTGTCCTACCCACCCCCAGATCCAATGCCTCCAAACAACTCTGTCACATGTAGCTCATCCCTCCATTCCTCTCCCATGCACAACGTCCCCATGCACTAACTTAGTACTTAACCTACCCCAAACCATCCTTTTTTCATGGTGCAGCACAAACATCGCTCATATCATCACTGAACCATCTGCGGTCACTTTTCATTCTTCTGCTTCTCGGCTGCAGGAGACATCTCACCAACCCGGTCCACCTTCACTTTACTGCTCATCCCACCCCTCCTCTTCCTCCCACAGAACCCTGCTAAACCTGCGTAATATTTGTTGTACACATTTCCTGTCACATTTAAATGCCTGTGGAACGCCCGATCCCGTCTGAAATAAACTCACTGCTGTCCATGACCTTTCTTTCCTTTCCTAACTCCCTCAATCCTCCTAGCTTCCTCACAGAAACTTGGCTCCGCAATCAGATACTGCTTCCCTTGCCGCTCCTCACCCTATGGCGGCTAACATTATCACCACACCCCCAGAAACCAGGAAAAGGCCCGGGTGGAGGAATTGCATATCTTCTCTTCTCCACACTGCACCTACCAATCATTTCCTCCTGTACCCTCACACACTTTCCCCTCTTTGAGGTCCACACTCCTTCAAACTCTTCCAGACTTTTTCTCTCATAGGCAGCGGATTGTGTTCAGACTCCCTGGCTCACCCCGCCAACTACTCCTGGATCATTTTCTGGACCCACCTGCCATCACGCATTCCGAAATTCTCCGCTCCTATAAACACTCAGGAACTCATTGACACCATTCAGTCCTCAACTGCCCACATCTCCTCCCTCGTCTCTGTCCTGACCTGCTGTTAAAAGTTACAATGGTCATCTCCAGCGCCTCCTAAAATGCGGCACTTGCGCAGATACTAACAACGCCCAACAGGATCGTGGATTGGAGACCAGAACCAGCTCAGTGGAAGATGAAGTGACACGTCTATCCGGAACGACTGCTACCAACCCAATCCTTGATAAAAAAAAACAATAGCCTGAGGGACAAACTGGATGACCTGGAAAATAGGGAAGCGCCGAAATAACCCAGATTCGTCGGGATCCCTGAATCGATCGCGCTGACTCCCTCCCTCATATCTAACAAAGTAAATCGCCACGACAAACTAGAGCTGAGATGTCCCCCCAAGACATTGGTGTGAATGAGTACACAGAATGAGCGAGCCGCAACGAGATCAAAGGGGCCGACCCACGCCCCAGCTCATTGCTAAATTCTCAACTGGACCGGTGAAAGAGGCATTTCTAAGGCGTAACCGTCAAAAACAGTGAGCTCTTATCCGCAGGAAGACATAATTCTCCCTTCCAGGACTCCTCTGCTCATGTCACACAACGCATGAGAGGCGTTCCGAGTAAGACCGATATCTCCATACCAATAATATCACGATTCCAGCTTCAATATCCTGCCAACTCCGTGTCACAGTAAATGGTCAACCTTTACTTATGAAGACGCCTGAGGAAGCTCGAGAACCCTTCTGCCTGAAGCCGCGGCCTAACGCATGATATACTGCGAGAAAATCTCAAGTCCCCCCTTTCCAGAGCTCAGAAAAGAGAATAAGATTATGACCCCATGGTAACTCTGGGAGGGATCTGATGCGTCACAAAATGTTTTTCAACTATTTGATGCCAATTTTTCAACTTTATTGGCTCAAAAGTTTGAGCAAGTTTGAGGCTCTATTACTATGCTACTGCACAGTTTTATTGTTGTTCATGTTAGATGAATGTTTGTTGAGACATAAAATTGATAATGCTATGTGTTACTAATCACACTACTACCGGTGTACTCCTACTAGGGCACATTAAATTGGGAAAGAACTGAACCTTTACGGGGTTTTGTTCCGGTCTCCTTCCCCCGGCCCTTTTTTTCCCCATCAAAACAATTAGGGAGGACCAGGGTGGGCCCCTCGCTGGGCCCGCCTCCCCTGGGACTCCTCCACACGCCTAATTAATCCCTTTGAAAGTCCTTGCGCCCTATAACCCAGGATGACTCATACGGGCTAGTTTGGAGCTTCCCAAAACCCCCCGAGACTCTTAAACTTCTCTCCTGGAACACAGCAGGGCTGAATACCCCCGAAAAGCGTAGAAAAGTACTTACCCACATTAAAAGATTAAAAGCGGATATCATTTTTATACAGGAAACGCATTGGAAACTAGCGCACTACATACGTATTAGAGCTCCTTGGCTAGACCCCCCAATCACGGCCAACTACACATCTAAATCGCGAGGGGTAGCTATCTTTTTTAGATGGGGTCTGGTCCAACAGATAGAAGAGCAGTATTTAGACCCTGAGGGTAGATACATATATGCTAGAGTAACTATAGCGCATAAAACATACACTCTTTTTAATATCTACGCCCCGAATGGGCAGAACGCAGAATTTTATTCAAACATATTGTCATTTCTCTTGGCCAGACCTCACCCCAACCTAATACTTATGGGTGATTTTAACTTTGCACCTGTAGCTAGCCTGGATAGGTCGGGAAGTAGGAGAGATGATGATTCACTACACCCATCTATTAAAGATATGCTGGAAAAGCTGGATTTGTTCGATCATTGGCGTGCCACCAATCCCACCACGAAACAATACACTTTTTATTCCCGAGTCCATGACTCATTTTTCCCGTTTGACTAGCCCCTGCTTGCCTCAATGCTCGGTCCCATGGTAATGGGATCACGCATTCACCCGGTGGCCATTTCAGACCATGCGCCGACTGAGGTTTCTCTGAGGGCCCTTGACTGATGTGTCGGCCCACGCACCTGGCGCTTCCCGAGTTATTTATCAGACTCGGATGACTTTAAAAGCTTCCTGAAAACTTACTGGACCCAATTCATAAACGATAACCGACCACAGGTGCAGGACACAGCGCTGATGTGGCTTACAGCCAAGGCGGTGATGCGGGGGCACATTATCGGATACATATCAATGCACCGTTCTAGCCAACGTAAGAAATTACAAGAATTGCATAAAAATTTACTGATGGCCCAAACAGATCATTCCACCCTACCCACCCCAGACTCCAAAAAGAGATTTCTTGAAGCCCAAAACCTACTGAATACATTCTTACAAGGTACAGCTAAAGCACACATAAGAGAACAACAAAATAAATACTACCGTTGGGGAAACAGAGCTGGGGCACTGTTGGCAGGATTAACCAAACCATGGCAACCAAGACCCCCGATTGCAGCAATTAAATCGCCCAACACAAATGCTATTCTCACCAAATCAGAAGAAATTGAGCAGGCCTTCACTGAATTCTATGAATCCCTATATAGTGCCGAGCCATTTGACAATGT
>JAODAL010030671.1:0-49570 GCA_025379985.1 Phyllomedusa bahiana
AAGTGGGGGTCATAGCACATTAACTTACCACCAACGAGAAGTTTTCTATTACAGTTCACTAACGAGTGACCTGATAATAACCCTGCGGGCTGTGGGAAATTCTCACAGATATGCACAGCATAGTTGTATATGTCAGTTGCTTTTGGTATTTTCCAGTTTTTGGTCTTCAGCTGTTGTGAAAACTCTTCAGCATGCTCCCCTTTTCGATCGCTGGGGGAGTACGCTGGAGACCCTGCTGGGGCCCCCCTGGCTGCGAAAATTTCCCATCTTTGCTGTGTCAGGTCAGGGGAACTTTCCAATAGTCTTCTCTAGGGATTTGCTTTTTCATTTCCCGACACAGGTGATAAAGTGACGAGCAGTGGGGAAACCCATGGTTTTTTTGGGGCAAATTGACCCGTATTGCGCTCCTATTCGCTGCAATTTGGTGGATCGTCCCCACATTAGGGTAACCCCAATTTTCATAGAGAAATGGATTACGTCTCTCCTCCACCCCGGAACCCCCGGTGGGGAGAAAGGACATCCCAATTATGGGGGAGGATACGCGCCGTGGTAAAAATGTTAGGCCCCCGCCAGGCACCCCCCCCCGCCCCCCGCTTATTCAAGCCGTAATTGCGGGCGAAGCCGCGTGAACCGGGCCTTAGGCGTGTTACACAGGCGGAAAACCCGAAACCCTTCCCGCCAGTAAAATCAGAAACATAAATCCTCTGGATCTGCCACTGTAGATTTTCAGCGGAATTAAAAAAGAAATGTGTTAAATTGCAAAAATTTTAACTTTTTGAAAAAATTTGCACAATCCCCATAACTTTTCCCGGACCGTTTTTTAACTCTGGTGGTTGAAAAACCTGCACTTTTTCTTCTTCCGGGTTTTCGGGCAATTAAGGCTTTCCACGGCTTAAAATGGGCCGATTTTGGTCCTAATTACGCGGAAGTGCGCCCCAAATTACGGGCGAAAAAGGCCCATTTATTTTGTAATCCCCAGTTTTTCATAGGAAAAATTTGGATTAGGTTTTTCCCCCCCCTAATTTTGCCCGTAAATTACCGGGGTATCGGCCGTTTGGAATTAATTTCATGGGCCGGCGGGTTTGCCGGCCCCGCTCATCCCGGGGCCCGCCCCCCCCACCCGGCGGTTTTCCGGGGGGTTAAACGGGCCGCAAATTTTCCTGTGCAAAGTAAATGTCAGTGGTTAAGGAGAACGGGCATGTCGGCAAACTACGGGCAGAACTGTTCCCCAAAACCACGTAAAAGGACACAAAATTCCCCGCTGGTCTTAAACAAATCTGGACGGGATTTTATATGCTTGTGTATGCACCCCAAGGGTATGTTCAAATGGGCTTATTTATCCCCGCAATTTGCTGTGGAAGGGGGAGGGGGGGGGGGGGGCCCCCTTTTACTTCATTACTAGCAGCGCGTATACGCCGCTAGTAATTAAGTCACTTATCTCCCCCCCCGGGGGGGATTCGCCGGCAGGGGGGAGGAGAGAATCCTATTCTCTATGGACTGTGGATTACCGTTTTTGATGGGACGTATTCAGCCATAAATTTAGCAAACGGGTGTAATAAGGACTGAAATACGTCCCCTTTTTTAAGCCGTGTGAAATGGCCCTTGGGGCCATTACAGGCTTATTTCTGGGAAAGGTTGCAGCCATATTGCACGCGTATGCGCGCATTAAGCTGGAATCCGTCCACCATTCGGTAATCCACAGTTCTCATAGAGAACTATGGATTCCCTCTCCCTCCCCCCCCCGCCGTGGATAATGTATCTATGGGGCCGGCGGGCAGCGCCCCCGCCCTGGCCCTTATTCAAGCCGTAATTGCGGACGAAATCCGTCCCGCAATTACGGCTTGAATAAGCCGTGTGAACTGGCCCTTAGGATATGTTCACACGGCTTAATTGTGGGGCGTACAGTACGTCCCACAATTATGCCGGGAGTTCGGGGAGTCGCGCTGCTTGCACGTACTCCCACTGCGCGGGGCACGCAATACCGACTGAAATCCGTCCCAAAATAAGCCGTGTGAACATGCCCTTAGGGCCACATGCATGAAAACTGTCTAGGTCTAAAATCATCTTTGTTGCCCATAGCAACCAATCAGAGCGCCCCTCTCATTTCTTATAGTGCACTGGAAAAATGAAATCAGCGCTCTGATTGGTTGCTATGAGCTCTGATTGGTTGCTATTGGTAACCAATTGAATTTTAGACCTATACGGTTTTCATACATGTGCCCTTTGTATGAAAGCTGTCTAGCAGAAAGACTGTCTTTGTTGCCCATAGCAGCCAATCAGAGCTTAGTTTTTTCCAGAGCACTATATGATATAAAAGCTGAGCCCTGATTGGTTGCTAGGGGTAACAAAGACTGACTGCTTGACAGTTTTTATACATGAGTTCTATGAAAAAATTCTACATCCTGCATTTTAATGAATATTTAGATGCATAAAATGCACATTTCACGCATGCTTTATGCACCACAAAAGCAACAATGATATCAAATGCTATCTACAGGAACACACACCTTTGGTGCACATAGTGCATTTTTTAATGCATCATGTGAAGTGTTAAGCAATGTGTAAAAAAAAACAAAAAACGCCAGTGCATGTCAATTCTTGAGCGTGTAGCTTTACAAGGTAGTGTCAATGGGTATCTCACAAAATGCATTAAATCACATATGTATTTTGCTTGATGCATATTTGATGCATAAATTCAACATAATCCATGTTAAAAATGTATGATAAAATGCTTTAAAGGAAAAACACATGAAAAAACATATTTTTATACTGTGTGAACCCAGCCATACAGAGTAGGCTGCACTGTGCATATGAGTTCTCTAAGGCTATGTTCACACGGCTTAAAATAGGACGTATTTCAGTCCGTAATTACGCGCCGGAGTGCGCAAATTACGGCCCGGAATACGCCCCCGTCATTTTCGGTAATCCACAGTTCTCATAGAGACCTATGGATTACGTCTCCTCTCCCTGTCGGCGAATTTCCGCCGCGGGGGGGAGATAAGTGACATGTGAATTACCCAAAGGGGAAATTCCCCGGGGCCCGCTAGAAATCCAAGCTTTGGGGGCCCGCGAGGTGCCGGGGCCCCCCGCCCCCCGCCCCCCCCCCCTTTTTCCCACATGGCTTTAATTTTGGGGGGGGCGTAATTCCGCCCTGCTTTTAAAGCCGTTGTAAACCCTTTCCCGTGGCAAAGGGTACACCTCAGCTTTTGCGGGTTTTCGCTTAACCCTTTTTGTCGCTGGTTCCTTTTGGAATGACGGAAGAAATAAGCAGCAAGTCCCCACTATTTTTTCCATCAAAAAAATTGGACCCCAACGCATAAAGCCGAGGGAAACCCCATTGTTGTAAATCCCCTTTTTGGTGTTTTTTTTGAAAAAAAAGGTCCCTTTTTGAATGGAAAGGTTCTGAATGGAACTTCGGGTTTCCGATGTGGAACCGGGCCCTTTAGGGGTTCACTAAACAATGGTCAGTTTCTGCACCCAAAATCCACAGTTAAATCTGCAAGCTTTTCTGTATTTTTGAAGTGAAATTTTTTGCTTTTTTAACAGGAGAAATGTGGGGGTTTACACTTGTTTTTTCATGTTTTTTTCTTCATTTTGTTTCCCTTTTTGGGTTTTGTATATTTTTGATGCATATGTTCATGTGTTTCTCTCACTACAGGGAACCTATTTGTTTTTGATGCAGCTACCTGTCCCTTTTGGGGGTGCACGGGAAAAAGGGGCCCTGCCCCTATTTTTTATTTTGTGTAGCATTTTAATGAAGGGTTTGCAAAAAAAAAAAAAGGAAGCTGTGTTTCTGATGCAAGTTTTAATTTCCTATTTTAACCCCAAGGGAAATCCCTAAACATGTTATTAGTGCGAAATTTAGGCTGTTTTCCCAATGGCTTATTTGGGGGGCTTTTTAAAGGCTACTGCGTTAAATTTTCGGGGGGAAATCCCAACCCCAAAATTACGTAATCCATACCCAAGAAAAATGGATTAGCCTCCTTCCCCCTCATTACAATTTGTTTGTTTTGGGTTCGCGCGGGGCAAACCCACGCACCGTAAGTAATAAAGTAAATGGGGGCTGGCGGTCCCCCGGCCCCCTGGGCCCGGGAGAAATGGTGCCCCATTAACACGACCCCCCAAAAACACATGATGTACCATGTTCTGCACCCCTCACTTTTTACCCTTAGGCTAATTTTTCACATGGCTTGCTGGCCCCTTTGACTTTATTATCCAGGGGCCTTTAACCGCCAGGTTAAAATGTGCATGCCCCACTTTCTCCCCGCTCCCCGAAATTTAGTGAGGGGGGGAGGGGAGAGGGAAATCCATATTTTCTCTTTTTAAAAAATTTGTGGATTCCCGGTTAAGTTTGGGAGGGAAATTTCACCCGTATTTGCGCCATACGGCCCCGAAAATGCAAAATTTAAAATTTTTTGCCCCAAAAAATCGGCCTTTGGTGAAAAAACCTTAGAGGTGAAGTCACAAAAAACTGTGCATCTTGTGCATCAGAAATACACAAAAAGTGAATCCAGCCTCACAACTAGTGAATTGTTTTGCCAAAAATTTTGATTAAATTTTGGAGAAAATGTAAAAAATTTGAAATAAAATCCCCCAAAAGGGGTGGGGGGTTTTAAAGTGTAAATTTTCCCTTTTGTAGAAAAACGTAGACCTTAAAGCTTTTGGTTTTTCATGACCCATGGGGAAACAAACGCAAAGGGTTTTTTTCAAAACGGCGGTTTGTTTCCTTTTTTTGGACCCTTTTTTTTAGGGTATGCTCACACGGCTTTTTTTCCCACCCCTTTTTAACATCCCTTTTAGCTGCATTTTTGGATCCGTCTGTCACCCCCCAAAGGGGCCCCCAAACCACGCAATCCCCACTGGGGGTAAATTCTTGGTCTAAAAGGGGACACAGCAGGACCCCCTATAATTTTAGTTGCCAAAACCCCCCCGGTTTTTTGGCGGGTCACTCCCCCAAAGGGGGGGCCCCGTTTTTCCGCCCCCCACTTGGGTGGCAAAAAACCTACCCGCCCTCTTTAGAAAGGGGAAAGGTTATCTGTTTTACAAAAGGGCCCCATCGGGCAGGTTTTTTTGGGAAAACCCCCCTTCCCAGCCCCCTTTTCCTTGTGCCCCCCCTGTCCGGCAATGCTCCCCCTTTAGCTTCAAGGAAGCTCGGATCACTGGGGGGTTGGGGGGCCCGGGGCTTAGCGGGACCCACAAAAGCTCCCCCCCCCCTTTTTCCCCAAAAAGTTTAAAAAAAACCAGGACCCAAAGCAGGACAGGTGATTTTGCGGGGAAAGGCGTGTGTTGGGGAGGGGGGTGGCTGATTCCTGTGAAAAAGGGGGGGTTGTTGGGGCAGTGATGATTTCTTGTGGGGGAGGAGTTTTAAAATTTGGTTTTATTATTTTATTTTTTACAAAGCAATAGGGGCTTTGGGCCGGGCCCTTATGGGGCCATCTCCCCTGGCAGGGGGGGAAACCCTTTTTGGGATAAAGGGGGGCACCCTGTGGCTCAGGGGGGCATCTGCCGGGGAAAGGGGTACATCTACCTGGATAAAGGGGGCTACTGCCTAGCAGGGGAGCATTTTCCCTTTGGAAAAAAAGGGGGTATCTCCCGGGCCCGGGAAGGGGCATCTGCCGGGAAAAAGGTGGGGCATCTACCTGGATAAAGGTGGCATTCCCTGGTCATGGGGGCATCTGAATGGCTCATGGGGCCCAACTAACGGGAAAAAGGGGGGCTTTCTGCGGGGGTTTTTGGGGGGAAACCAACCTGGCTTTTAAGGGAATCTAAGTGGGTATTGGGGCACAAACCGGGTTTTGGGGGGAAACTAGATGGCTTTTTGGGGGCCACTCCCGGGATGTAAGGGGCACCCTGGATGTAAGGGGCATTTCCCGGGTTTTTTGGGGACAGCTACCGGGCTAAAAAGGGGGGAAATTAAACCCGGTTAAAAGGAGGCTCTCCCTTTGGCCCTAAAGGAGGAAACACCGGGTTTAAAAGGGGTTTAAAATAGGCCACTGGGGATACCTACCAAATTGGGGCACGTTTGGGGGAAACCCCCAATCTCCCCCCTGGATGCGGGAAAAAACCCATCCAACATTTCCAAAAAAGTGGGTGACCCCCAAAAATACTAATTTAGTTTTTCTTCCAGAGCCTTTTGGCCATTAGGTTGGAAAGTAGGGTGGGGCTTTTAAAGGGGGGTTGTGGCTTCATGCAAAGATGGGTGTGGATATGAAATTTTTTTTGCTGAAAAGCGTACGTAGCTTCAATTTCCTGCTTTTTTAAATTTCAAAAGTTTTCCAATTTTGCCTATAATAAACTATAGTGGGGCGATCCTGCCTGTAAACCAAAAACCAGCCCCAAAAAACAAGGGTGCGTATTTGGATACAAAAAACACTATGTGAAAAAATACCCTTTAGGGTCATGTTTGGATCTGTGTTTTGGAAACCCCTTTGGGGGCCGTTACATGGCCCTTTTTTCGGGGCACGGATTGCGGGGCTATTTCGCGCCGAATGGGGCTGATAAAATTTTAAATCCGTGCCAGACATTTAAAGGGAATCTACAGCAGTGTTTTCCCCCAAATCCATCCTTTAAGTCCCCACCAACAGGCATGGTTTTTAGGATCTCCCACAGAATGCAATGCAATAAAAGACTTTTAAACTGGGGGCAAGCTAAGGAAAGCCAGAAAAAAATGACCCTTTTTGGTGTTCCTTGGGGGACTAGGGTTGGGGAACCTCTTTATTTTAAAAGTTTTCCCTAAAAACAAAGGGTTTTCCCTCTCTTCCCCCCCCCCCCCACTTTTGGGGAATACGCCCCGGCCAGTTATGGGGCCGGAGGCAAACCGAAATCCGCCCGCCCCAATTAGGGTGCTTTTTACCGTGTGGGTTTTGTGCGGGTTTTTTATGCGTTTTTTTTGGGTGCGTTTTTTTTGGGAACAATGTTAAAGCTTTTAAATTTTTTGTGCCCCTTCCTGCACAGAAAAAACCCTATTTAAAAAACTAAAAAATTGAGTGGGGTTCCTGTGCACCCAAAAACCCCTCCAAAACTTGCACCTGCATGTTGGATTTTCCCAAATTTTCCCCAAACAAATTTTAATGCGTTTTTTAGATCCAAAAAAAAGATCCCAACAAGCGTTGTGAACATTTTCCCCTTTGAAGTCTAGATTTTTGGGGTTTATAAAACCCCAAAGGGCACCAAAAAGTCCCCTCTGCAACATAAGAAGACCCCAGTATTATAAATGGCACATGTTAGGTGAGGCCCCTGTTACAGATTTTGCATTGGGGCCCAAAGGAAAAGCTTTACGTTTTACAATTTTGAAAATTTTATTTTTTATTGAACTTTACGGTTTTTTTTTTTTTTTTTTTTTTTTTTTTTTTTAAAATTTTTTCGAAATTTTTTTTTTTTTCCCGGGGTTTTTTTTTTTTTTTTTCAATTTTTTTTTTTTTTTTTGATTTTTAAATTTTTAACCCTTTTTTTTTTTTTAATTTTTTTTTTTTGCCCCAAGGGAATTTTTTTTTTTTTACCGGCGATTTTGCCCTTTTCTGAATTTTCTCCTCTGAGCCTGGTAGATCAAGTAGCAGATGACTTCAAGATATGTTGAAAAATGTCTCAGGACAGAGCAGGTTTAAAGCTCCATTCATCTGACCCTGGCAGTTTAACCCGGGGAATTTCCTGGGAAAACGGGATAAAATTTGAATTTTTTTTTGAATTAAAAACCCAAAAATTTCTTTAGAGGGAAGACGAGAAGACAAGGTATCAGTGTCATGTGTGTATGCTGGCCTGTCCGCCATACAACGCCCGCCCTATAAAAAGGGCCAGGCTATGCCAGGAAGGTAAAAAAAATTGGTTTTTCAAGGATTTTTTTAAAAACTTTTTCCCCTTTAAAAAGAAGTTTTTAAAAAAACGGAGAAAGAAGGAACTATGGGGCCTTTTACCCCCCCCATTCCCTTTTTTGTAAAATTTTTCCCCTTTTCTGTTTCTTGGGGAAAAATTTAAATGACAACCATTTTCAATTTTTATAAGCCCTTTTATAGAGGGAGGTTTCCGAACCGCTTCCCTGGGCCCAAAAGTTTATGGGCCCCCATTTTTTTGGTCCTTTTTCTTGGGGTTTTATGAAACTTGGGCCCAAATTGGGTTCCTCTGTTCACCCGTAGGGGGAGCCCTTTAAAAGAACCGTCACATTTGGTTTTAATTTCCCCCTTGGCCCCGGGGCAGAAAAAAGGAAGGGCCCCAGGGCCCGTGTTCCCAGGGGTGTGGGTTTTCCCCTTTTTCGTAAGATGCTGGGTTTTTTCCCTGTATTTAAAGTTCAAACTGAAATTTTTTAGCCAGAAGAGGCCCCTTTAAAAGGGGTCAGTTTTTTCAAACCCCGGGCCCCCCCCACGAAAAGGCTCTTTGCCAACCCAAAAAACCCACCCCAAATGAAAACCTATTAAAATTTTAATAGGTTAGAAATATGTGAAAAACCCGTCAGGGGGGCAGGGCCCCAACCCTTTGGTTTGGGGGGAGCTTTAAAACCCCGCTCCCGAAAAAATTTGAGGGAAAAAAGCTTTTAAAACCTCCACATTTACAGAAAAAGGGACACCCGCGCTGGAAAAAAGCAGGTTGAACCCAGCTTGTGCTGTCCTAAAACCCAAAGGGGGAAACAGAAAGGGCTGACACTGGCTTGTGCTGCCCCTTTAAACAAGGGGGGCCCTCACCCATTGGCAGGTTTTTTCTTTAAATGCTACAGATTTTAAAAACTCACATTGAAAAACCCCAAATAAGCTGTAAGAAACTGTACCACAATACCTTTATTCCAGTATGTAACCACCTTGGAAAACTGAGTGAAAAGCAATAAGTAAGGCTATAGCTACCATACAGGTAGAGCATAAAACTGCTGTGGGGCTCCTGGTGGAAAGGAGCCAATGACTAATATTCTTCTTTTGCTTTCGGCTATGTTCACACGGCTTAAAATGGGCCGTATTTCGGTCCGTAATTACACGCCGGAGTGCGCCAATTACAGGCCGAAAACGGCCCATTCATTACAGTAATCCACAGTTCTCATAGAGAACTATGGATTACGTCTCCTCTCCCGGCTCGGCTACGCCGCGGGGCGGGTATATATTTTACTTGTCACTTTCTAGCGGCGTATTCGCGCCGCTCGCTGTGTTTGTCTAGGGGCCGGGTATGTGCCGGCCCCCCGCTCCCTCCCCCGCTCCTGCCCCGGCCCCGGCCACATGGCGTAATTGCGGGGCGAAATTACGCCCCGCAGTTAAGCCGTGTGAACCTAGCCTTCCATGACACTGTCATATTTGCTTCGTGTTGTCGCCAGTAGCAGGAGATTAGTACACAAAGAACATAAAGCACACATTGAAATCCTGTATACGAGCCATAATGGAATGTTCACATGGCGTAATTTCGGCTCGAGTTTCGGCGAAATGTGTGCCTCAATTACGGTAATTCATAGCTCTCATAGAGAACTATGGATTACGCCTCGTCCCCCCGTGCGTACAATATGATAAGTAACATGTCAATTATTCGCGGCGATTACGCGCCGCAAGTAATGCATATCAATGGGGCCGGCAGGCTTCCAGCCTGCCCGTGCTTCGGGAGTACGCGCTGTTCAGCACGACTCCCAAAATACCCAGCGTATTACGGCGCGTACTGTACCCGCCACTATTACGCCGTGTGAACATACCCTAAGAAGCTGTGCCATATTACCCTATGTCAGGGGTGTCAAACTGCCAGCCCTCCAGCTGTTGGGAAACTACAACTCCCATCATGCCCACTGTTATAGATTATACAAATACATGATGGGAGTTGTAGTTTCCCAACAGCTGGAGGGCCGGCAGTTTGACACCTGTGCCCTATGTAATCACAGCTTTGGAAAGCTGGGTGACAACCAATATTCAGTACCAGGGCTGCCATAAGTCATCTACTAACCATTTCAGGGCCCCATACAGCCAAATCAAATGGGGCCCCCACCCATTACTCGTTCCTATGTTTTAATACATCAGTGGGTCCCTTTTTGATTAGGGCCCCTGACAGGAGTACTGCCCTACTGGCATCCCTGTTCAGTGCTATAGAAAACATACAGATATTGCACAAAACTGCCCTGGGGCCCTAAACACTGGGGACCCAGCATTTATTTGCTCCCCTGTTTTTCATGATACTGTCATATTGGCTTCTTGCTGCCACCATTAGGGGGAGCTTAATTCATACAAAATTATATAGCTTGCAAAGGAAACCCCTATCAGCTGCAGCAAAAACTTCATGTCCCTCTGTGGTTACAGTCTTGGAAAGCTAAGTGACAACACATATGCATTGCTATAGCTAGGATACAGCTAGAACAAAAAAACTGCCTAGGGGCCCAGCACTTATTTGCTCCCTTGTTTTCCACAACACTGTTATATTGTGAGCTTAGTGCATACAGATGATACAGCTCACATTGTAAACCCATATATGAACTGTAAGAACCCCTGCCACAGCCTTAGAAAGAATATATGTCACTTGGAGATCCTTCCTGACCTGAAATGAACCCTTTTTCATTTGGCAGGTATGAACGTTGATATTGAAGGGGCACGCCTTTAAAGGTGCAGGCGCCAAGAAAATACTATCCGGCCGTACAATCTGGACTGGTTTAACTCACCCAATACAAGCTCATTGTTTTATGAGCTTCTCATGGTTTGATCTCATGGGCAATGAAGCAGAAGGTTGATGATGAGCATTGGCAGGGGTCACCCTTATTATTTGCAACATGTTCTGCATTGGTTTCTATCAATTTTTTCTTAGTCATCCAAGATCATAACAGAGCTGAAAAAGGCTTGAGTTTTTTTGTCCTCTCTTTAGTCCTCAGCAATCTGCATTTAGGCCCCTTCACAGTTATACTGTGCATAACATTGTTTAGGCAAAAATATTTTTTAAGGGTATGCTCACATAGGGTGTTGAATCCGTTATGGATCCGAAAAACGCATTCAAAAGTGCAGTGTAAATCGCATTTTTGCTGCACCACAATCGCACCTTATAGTCCTAAATAGGGGGTATGCCAGAGCCGTCTTAAAGAGACCCTGTCACATAGATTGTGCCCCCCCTGGCTGAGGACAGCACAAGCTAGTGTCAGATCTGCTGTTTCCAGCGCTGTGTCCCTTATTCTGTAAGATGTTGGAGTTTTAGAGTATTTAATGCTCAAATCTGCAGTTTTCAGCCAGAAGAGTCCTTGGAAGAGTCCTTCAGAGAGTCAGTTTTTTTCCAACCCGGCCAATTGGAGGCTAGCCCCGCCCACCTCAACTGACAAACCTATTACTTTGAATAGGTAGAAACATGAGAATAACTGTCAGTGGGCGGAGTTAGCCTTTGGTGGGCGGAGCTAACACCTGCTCATGAATAAGATTTAAGGGATAAATGCTCTAAGGCTATGTTCACACGGTGTATTTGCGGGGCGTAATTACGCCCCGCAATTACGCCGTGTGACCGGGGGCGGGGCGGGAGCGGGGGACTGAGCAGGGGGCCGGCACTTCGCCGGCCCATTGACGTGAATTACTAGCGGCGCGTATTTGCGCCTAGTAATTCACATGTCAATTATCTCCCCGCCCGGCGGCTTCGCCGGGCGGGGAGAGGAGACGTAATCCATAGTTCTCTATGAGAACTGTGAATTACCGTAATGAATGGGACGTTTTCGGCCCGTAATTTGCGCACTTCGGCGCGTAATTACGGACCGAAATACGTCCCAAACTTAGCCGTGTGAACATAGCTTAAAACTACAGCATCTTACAGGATAAGTGGCACAGCACTGGAAACAGCAGGTCTGACACTGGCTTGTGCTGCTCTCAGCAAGGGGGGGCACAACCTATGTGACAGGTTCCCTTTAAAATCATTATGGGCCCCCGGGCATAACACTGCAGTGGGCCCTGCCCAAATACATGACATTGCACTAGGCCATGTGCCAAAGCACACTCATCTTTTCACATCACCTATCTCTGGGCATACAAGACTATTTGGCAGAGCAGGGAGCCTTTGGCTAGCTTCTCCACCATGGTTTTTAACTGTTTGCACATCCTAAGAACACACAAACAGTTACATTTCTGGGACATACATAGACCACCTGGGGCCCTCATACTCGTGGGCCCCCCGGGCAACTGCCTAGTGTGTCCAATGGAAAAGATGGCCCTGGTGTCTGCTGTGTCAAACGGATCAAGAATTGACATGACAATTCTTAGAACGGATCCGAAAGACGCATCAGAAAGACGCAAGTAAAACACGCTTCGTTGATCACTTATCTGGACACTGATGTGTGTTTTACACTGAAAGCAATGTAAATTACACTGCACATTTTAGCTGCGTGTTTGGGTCCATTTAGGGTCAGAAACATAGATACAAACACACATCTAAAAATAGATTCAACACGCCGTGTGAATATCCCCTATGCAGGGGCATAGCTATAGGTGGTGCAGAGGTAGAAGTCGCTACCGGCCCTGCAGCCTGAGGAGAACCAAAAGCCCTCCTGCCACATAAGGAGACACCAGCACATGGTAACTGGGGGGCCCATTTCACTTTTTGACTAGGGCCCCGGAACTTCTGACCCTAAGGGTATGTTCACACGGCTTATTTTGGTTCCAGGCATTTCACTGCATATTGCGCGTTATACGTGGTGAGATGCTCGCCGCAATTTCGGTAATCCATAGCTCTCATAGAGAGCTATGGGTTACGCGTCGTCCCCCCGTGCGTACAATAGATCGTATTGTACGTGCAGGGGAAGAAGTGACATGTCAATTGTTCACGGCGATTACGTTCCGCAAACAACACGTCAATGGGTCGGCGGGCTGCCAGCCCCCCCCCCACCCTCCACACACACACACGTGGTTTGGGAATACACAGTGATCAACGCGACTCCCAAAACACTCGGCGTATTGCAGCGCATACTGTGCGTGCCGCAATTAGGCCGTGTGAACATACCCGAAGGCTTCATGCCTTTTCTCATGCCATTTTTGTAGCATATTTATATTGGTACATGCATTTTTTTATGCATTTTTTTCTGGTGCTTTTTTTCTCATGAAAAATCATGTGATCATGAGCCAATTTGCAATGTTCAAAACACTTTTCATACATGCCTGTTTTTGGTGGAGAAAAAAAAACTGTGGAGGTTTATGGGGAGAAAAACTCTACAAACTGCCTAAAAAATATACCAATACCTACTGTATGCTGTGTTTTGATAAAACTGAAACTGACCCAAACACTAAATCTAAAATCAGAAACAATGCTACATGGAAAGAAGCAGTATCGGAAGTGCGATTTATATTTGCAGTTACTGCAGTTTTTGCCATAAAATACTAAAGGTGCATCTACACGGCAAAGCACAAATACTGGTCGGATTTTCTTTTGGTCTTTTTTTGTCAGGGGGACGGCTTTTGTACGTGGTTTGCGAATTCAAGCCCTCCCTATTTGCACCCACATGTTCTTGTTCCGTCGGAAAACTGAGCAGAAGAATAAACGTTCTAAGTTTTTCGGACCGCCGGTGGTGTTAAAAACCATCCGACGGAAAATCCGTGCAGTGGGGATTTTCTGTTGAAGTCTATGGAGGAGCGTTGCTTGTCGGTTTTGTAAAACCGCAAACTGTCTGAAAAACCGACAAATAACCGATGCCGTGGGGACAAGCCCTGAGAAAAAAACCTGCATTTTTCATGGTTCGCTTGATTTGTGATGGGAAAGATGCACCAGAAATATCACAATAAAAATGTGAATGTACTAATATTTATAAACAAAAAAAAGAAAAAAAAAGCTCATGCAGTTTTCAAACCATATTTTGCAAAAACAAGAGTGTGAACAGGCCCTTAAAGGAGTTTTGTCATCACAGGCATTTATGGCATATCGACAGCTTACACCATCAATGTCAGGTGCGGGCAGGATTTGGACAAGGTTTTCTGGTGCCCTAGGCCAGTGGTCTGCAAACTGCGGCTCTCCAGCTGTCGGGATACTACAACTCTCATCATGCATTTCTATAATCTATATCAGTGGGCATAATGGGAGTTGTAGTTTTCCAACAGCTGGAGAGCCACAGTTTGCAGACCAGTGCTCTAGGCGAATAAGGCCATGTTCACACGGCTTAAAATGGGTCGTATTTCGGTCCGTAATTACGTGCCGAAGTGCCCAAATTACGGGCTGAAAAAGGCCCATTCATTACGGTAATCCATAGTTCTCTATGAGAACTGTGGATTACGTCTCCTCTCCCTGCTCGGCGAATACGCCGCGGGGGGAGATAAGTGACATGTGAATTACCAGCGGCGTATACGCGCCGCTGGTAATGAAAGTCTATGGGCCGGCGAGGTGACTGCACTCCGCTAACTCCCCCACTCCCGCTCCGCCCCCGTCCACACAGCGTAATTGCGGGGCGTAATTACGTGCCGCAGTTAAGCCATGTGAACATAGCCTAAGGCATATAGCCTCCCCTCACTGGAAAAAGTGACTGCACAAGTATGTCTCCTCTCCATTCATTATAATGGGAGTTCTGAGTATAGTCAAATGCAAACGCTCAACTGTACTCAGAACTCCCATTGAAATGAATGGGGAGTTTTAGGAGCCCAGTCTGGAGATAGGTGCCCAAAGGACCTATGTGATACAAATAGCATATCTTATCGATATGCCACCAATCTCTATGATGACAAAGACCCCTTTAACAGCATCATTGACCCCTATGCGTTTGTATTGCACTCATGTAGAACCGGCATTAGGGACTATTGGTAAGGAAATAAAAAAAATAATAAATTTCATTTAAAAAAGAAAACAAAAAACATTTAATTGATTTGACTTAATAGAAACCACATAAATTAAAATAACCTCCGCGTAAATAAAGTTGAATTTGTTCCTAGTTTTCTCACCCCCTCAAAAATTGTTAAAAGTCAATTCAATTGCAAAATGGTATCAATGTTACATTCAGAACATTTAATTTGTCCTGCAACAAACAAGACTCCCATATAGCAAATTCGAAGAGGAAATAAAAATTTTGCAAAAAGCAGCCAGTTACTAGAGGGTTAAATACCCGGGCTACCGATTGATCTTTATCTGTATCAAGTTTATTGCTATTTTTAGTTGTTTTTTTATACTATTGAGGTGACAGCAGGAGGAAGGGCAGTAATGGGAATTATTTTTTACACTTCTAAAGGCAACAAAATGATCAAAAAAAGTTACCACTTTTTTTTTTTTTATAAAGTTCAAAAAATTGCTAGAATATTCGCAGCCCTGGAATGAGCCGGTGAAGGTTGAGTCATCGTTTGTGAGCTCCAGGACATAGTTTCAGAAGTTTGCGGTTACGCTCCAGACACAATGCAGTGTCTTGGAAGGAGCATTGCATGTTCTTTACCATAGGGAGTAATGAGGAAACATTGTGGGGGAGTGCAAGTGAGGATTGCCCTCCTCTCAATGTGGCCTGATGGTGAGGGGAGGGCACAGCAAGTTCAGGCCCGGCCTCCAGGTTACTTTCGGTCGTGCACAGCCTGGAATCCCTCTTATTCACTGTAATGTACACATGAAATAGATCTTCCTTTGCTTTAGCGCACTTCTCATCATTACATTAATTACATAGATTTAATTACATTTTTTCTGTTGTTGCTGTGGCAAGCCTCAGCCGATGATCTAGTAGTATAAGTTCTGCTAGGGGTTGTAGTTCTGCCAGAGCAGCCGAGGAGTCACATATTGAACTGGGCTTATAGGCGCACAACGCTTTTTGATGCACAAAATTCATGTTTTTTTTTCTGATTACGCATCAAAATGCACATAAAAAGTGGCATGAGGGTCCGATTGAATGAAATGGGAATAAGCACACATCAGGCACACAGACGTGCTTTTGTTTGCCCGCCGTTTGACGTGTTACATTCTGCACAAAAAACAGAAGTGTAGGGTTATTATCGCAAAAAAGTACTGATAATTTCCCTGTACTGAACATAATGCATGAAAGCAAGCAGCAAAACGGACAAAAATAATAAAGAAAACAAAAAACATGCAGACAAACGCACATTTCTCCTATGAAACAATGCAAAGAAAGCTACTTGTAGACATGAGACTTCTCTTAGTGGATCATAGTAATCTGGATCCGCAATCCAGTGCTAATCTGTTTAGGTTTATACAGTGCTTGGGATTCCCAAACATGACATGAATCTAGCCTTGTGTGTCGGCTGCATGGCTGTATCTCATCATCTCCTGTAGGAGGACACAAGGGTCACACAGGAGAGGGAAAACCCTTAGGCTGCGTTCACACGGCAGTGGACAAATACCGGTCGGTTTACCCGGCCGGTATTTGTCCTGTTTTGCGGCCGTCCCCATGGCCGCGGTGGGGGCGGCTTTTCTCCGCGATGAGCGGAGAGCATCCCTCCCTCCTCCCATTGAGGTGTTCATATTCCGTCCGGAAACCGGACGGAAGAATGAACATGCTCAATGTTTTTTGAGCGGTCTGCGGGCGGAAAAACCGCCGGGCGCACAACCCGTGCAGTAGGGACTGCTGCACGGGTTTTCCATAGCGCACAATTGTGCGAATTTTCGGACGGTTTTTCAGGCAGTCTGGAAAACCGCACACCGGCAGAAAAACCGGCCAAACACCCGTGCAGTGGGGACATGCCCTTAGGGTATGTTCACACAGCGTTTTGAGATATATTTTTGGATCCATGTTGGATCCGAAAATCGCATCCCAAAATGCCGCGTCGATCGGATCCTAAAAGGATCCAACACATATCCAACATACAGCTGCGTGTTTGGATGCGTGTTGGATGCAGCAGGATTGCACCCTATCATTTTAGATAGGGCTCCTGCTGCGTCTTTCGGACAAAGAATTGACATGTCAATTCTTGAAACGGATCCAAAAGACGCAATGAGACACACATCTCCGATCACTCATGGGAACGCCGATGTGTGTCCCATATTAAAAGCAATGTAAATCACACTGCTATTTATTAGATACATGTTTGGGTCCATTTGGGGTCTGACAGACGGATCCGAACACGCAGCTAAAAGCGTATGTTACACGGAGTAAACGCGCAGTGTGAACATACCCTTAGACAATGTCTACACAGCTTATGTCAAAATATCATTGAAAATCCGACGGTATTTTAACATCGCTGCTCCGCGGTTTTTGGCGCCGGTTTGCATTGCATTTTTAACTTTTTTTTGTATTGCATTACATTCTCTTTGTATCACAATATTTTTAACAAGAATTTGAGCAGTAAGCAGAATTTTACCACCCCCTGAAATATACCAGATTATACAACAGAGTTTACAGTAAGTGTTTGTCACTATGGTAGAGTAACAATTGCTTTGAACTCCCACAATGAGAACTATTACCTTGGAAAGCAGATTACGAATTGAAAGATTTCACTAATGGTTTGCTTCATTTCACTGCCGCTTTATAAAATGCTGATGCTGAGAAAAACATGATTGTTTGATAATGAAGTTTTCCATTTTTTAGCAGTTTGTGCAGTGGGCAGGGCAGAGATTGTGGCAGGCGTCTTGGCGACAGGTGTGATCTATTGATGTTTGTCCGAGGAACAGGAGGTAAAAACAGATGATCCTTTATCTTGAAGCTTCTGGGCTCTTATGTTCACACAGTGTGTTGGATCTGTTTTTGGATCCGCTTTGGATCTGAAAAACGTATTCATAAGCGCTGCATAAATCGCATCCAACGCACAGGTGCGTATTTGGATGCGTTTTGGCTGCAGCAGGATCACACCCTATAGTGTTAAATAGGGCGTCTGCTGCGTCTTTTGGATCAAGAACTGACATGACAATTCTTTAAATGGATCCGAAAGACGCATCAGAAAGACACAAGTAAACACGCATCGGAGATCACTCCTCTGAACACCGATGCGGGTGTTACATTGAAAGCAATGTAATCACACTACACATTGTTAGATGCGTGCTTGGATCCGTTTAGGATCCGAAATACGGATACAAACACGCATCTAAAAACGGATCCAAAATCGGATCCAACACGCTGTGTGAATATACCCTAAAGATATGTTCATACGGCGTGTTGAGTCCATGTAACATACGTTTTTAGATGCGTGTTTGGATCCGTCTGTCGAACCTCAAACGGACCCAAACACGTATCTAATAAATAGCAAAATGATTTACATTGCTTTTTACTTCAAACATTCATCGGCATTCACACGAGTGATCACTGATGTGGGCTTACTTGCATCTTTCGGATCCGTTCCAAGAATTGACATGTCAATTCTTGGTCCGAAGGACACAGCAGGAGCCCTATAATAAACTATAGGGTGCGATCCTGCTGCATCCAACACGCATCCAAACATGCAGCTGTGTGTTGGATACGTGTTGGATCTGTTTAGGATCAGATCGCTGCTGTATTTTTGGATGCGATTTTTGGATCCAAAACGGATCCAAAAACGCCTTGTGAACAAGCCTTAATGCAGAATCTGTAACAGAGCCCCCATCTATCATGCCATTTTAATGCTGGTGTCTTCTTATCTGGTAGAGAGTTGTGGATTACTCTCTGGAAAAGTTGTGGTTCTGATTTTTTTTATTTATTTTTTTTTGTGCTGGGGGCATTTTATTGAGGAATCACATATAGCTGAAACTGGAAACCATAATGAATTAGGATAATTAGAAGTAATATAGGTTTACAGGTTGGAATACTAATATGAACACATTATTTATTGTCAATTGTTAAATGATATATGAAATGGAACTGTAAATTGATAATAACAGGCTCCTCCAATCTAAAAAAAAGGAAATCTAGGATACACATAGGACACATAACTTTGTTGAAGTATATTTCTTGTGTACGCTGGGAAAGCTCCTGATGCATACACTGAATGTGCCCATAGGATTAAATGGCCCAGTGATGGCCAATAGTGTGGGTTTTTGTACTCTGATTGGCTGGCATACATACACAAAAAGTGTGGTATGGTGCAGAGCCTCACTCTATTCTATACAATGGCATTTGGTAAAAAAAATGTACAAGGGGACTCTATGGATGACAGTGTGGGTGTCATTATCTGGCATCCGTAAGAGGCATTTGTCTTCGTGTGCATGTTAAACGGAGGCCATAAGAGTGATCTGTCCCTTGACTTATATGGGTGCTCTCACAATGCTGTTTAACAGAGCCTGCTCTTCACAGTAAGCTTCAGGCTCCCACTTCATGGTCAGGCTGTGGGTGGTTCTATAGCAGTCACTGACATTTCAGCTCTGATATTCCTAGCTTAGTCTTTTAGAGGGACATTGGTAACAGAAGACTTTAAACAGCAGGACAGAAGGCTACAGAGCTGTAAAGTTTTGAAGTTTGTCAGTAAGAAACATAAACAAGCCCTTGTTCTGCTATTGCACAGCAGGGAGTGATGTCACCATCCAGGGCTGCTAGAGGAGACAGAGGTGGTCGGTAACCTGTGTACACAAACAGGAGATAAGAACTGCTATAACTTTGCAGGGAAGCAAAATCAGAGCAGCAATTTATTTGGTAATAGTGTATACTTACCTTTGTGTACATGTTTAAAGCTAATTAATGAAATGAGAAAACCCCTTTGAAGAGTCACAGGTGCATCAATTTTTCTTATGGACACTGGAAAAAGGTCCCCAATCTTCTAGACTGTGAGACTGTGCAGGAATTTAGATCCCTGACCTCTGCACATGCTACAGCTACACCCTTGCAACCACACCTGTAGTCAACCCTCCAAGTTACAGTGGTTCCTCAACATACAAAATGGTTCTGGGACGACCACTGTATGTTGAAACCATAACTCTATGGAAAACTGGTCATTGGTTCTGAAGCCCCAAAATATCCCCAACATAATGGAAAATGGAGATTAAAGAAAATGAAGCAGAAAATGAATACAGTTAAAGCAAGTCCTGACATATAAAATCAGAAAAAGCTGCTGGAAGCTGAAATTTACTTTCTGTGATGAGGACAGGAGCTTCTATGGGTCATGTATTTTATACACAATGTAACAGAGAAAAGGTGCCCAGGTGCCCAAAGGAATCGCTCATCCTGGCACATATAAGAGCAGTAGAGGACACGTAGTACTGCACTGTACTGTAGAGAGGCGCTATAGACCATCAATCACTGCATGCACCTCACTAATATATGTAAGAGCAGTACAGGACATGTAGAACCGCACTGTACTGTAGAGAGGAACTACTAGACCACCAATCACTGCATGTACCTCACTAATACATGTAAGAGCAGTACAGGACATCTAGTACCGCACAGTACAGAAGAGAGGTGATACTAGAACACAAACCACTGCATGCACCTCACTAATACATGTAAGAGCAGTACAACACATGTAGTCTCGCACTGTACTGTAGAGAAGTGCTACTAGACTACAAGTCACTGCATGCACTGCACTAATACATGTAAGAGCAATACAGGACATGTAGTACCGCACTGTACTGTAGAGAGGCGCTATAGACCGCCAATCACTGCATGCACCTCACTAATACATGTAAGAGCAGTACAGGACATGTAGTACCGCAATGTACTGTAGAAAGGAGCTACTAGACCACCAATCACTGCATGCACCTCACTAATGCATGTAAGAGCAGGACAAGTAATACCGCACTGTACAGTAGAGAGGCGCTACTAGACCACCAGTCACTGCATGCACCTCACTAATACATGTAAGAGCAGTACAGGACATGTAGTACCACACTGTACTGTAGAGAGGCGCTATAGACCACCAATCACTGCATGCACCTCACTAATGCATGTAAGAGCAGTACAGGACATGTAGTACTGCACTGTACTGTAGAGAGGCGCTATAGACCGCCAGTCACTGCCTGCACTGCACTAATACATGTAAGAGCAGTACAAGACATGTAGTCTCGCACTGTACTGTAGAGAGGTGCTATAGACCACCAGTCACTGCATGCACCTCACTAATACATGTAAGAGCAGTACAGGATATGTAGTACCGCTCTGTACTGTAGTGAGTTGCAGCATCTGTGACATTGTATGGTAACTGTAGTATCAAGATACAATGTCCAAGGAAAGACCATTGTTTGATGAAAATATTGTATCCTGAGACCATTGTAACTTAAGGGACCATTGTATATGGTTGTTCTTATTGCCTAACTATTGAATTAGTCTGGATTAGAAATATACATTTTGGAGTTCACAAGGGCTTCAAGTGACTTCTACAAAATTGGATTAAAATGTCTTCAACTCTGCTTTTGCCCCACAGCAGTCTCAGCGCAAATCTACATAGTAGATGCACCCTTGACATCTTTGGCGGATAAATCATTACTCCTCCCTTTGGAAACAATGGCAGTTGTTGGTTTGGGTATTTTAGGTCTCTCTCTCTCTAATTAGATTTTCTATTTATATATAATATTTATATATATTTATATTTTATGGATATATATATATATTTATTATATAAATAAACATAAATAAACATATGCCAGTTAACCTTCCCCCTGGATACAAAGTTATTGCAGGATAAGGTGTTTGTGAGTAAGCAGTACCTGGCCATCCTGCTGGCTGTACATCTGGAGAAGGTGTCATATTAAATATCAGGGTTAAAATTAATGCACTGTATGTATAGACTGTGTTTAGTTTTGGAAGGACAGACCGGGGTTGAATGACGTACAGTGGCATGAGGAGGACTGCTGAGCTCAGGCATATGGGGATGTCAGCTGTGGGATTCTCCATGCTCATTAAAGCAACACTCAACGATGTAATGTTCATTTCAGATCTTAGCTCATGGCAGAAATAATCTGCAGAGAAATAGGACTGGTTGGATGATACTCATGGAACACATTTATTTCCAACCATCTATAGAAAGAAATTAACTTTTGTCTGGGGTGCATGAGGGCTTATGCAGTGCAACTTTTTAGGGGAGAAAACCTTGGAACAAATAGCATCTAGTGGACCATGCTTCCATATATCTATTTGTCAGACTTAGGTGCATAGGGTCAGGCTTGAACTGGCCCACAGGTGAGCAGGGGGAGCCCTTGGTGGGCCCTTTGGTATGGTGGGCGCCTGTTAATGGCAATCCTGGGGCTTCTTTTCAGGGAAAAAGGCAAAGAAAGAGAGACATAAGGGAAGAGGAAGAATGCAAGAGTCATGTGCAGTTATATACAGTAGTTGTAGGGTGGGTCCTAGAATCAACTCCACTGGTGGCCCCAAGAATCAACTCCACTGGTGGACCCCAAGAATCACCCTCATTGGTGGGTCCAAGAATCAACTCCACTGGTGGACCACAAGAATCAACTCCACTGGTGGACCACAAGAATCAACTTCACTGGTGGGCTCCAAGAATCAACTCCACCGGTGGGCTCCAAGAATCAGCTCCACTGGTGGACCCCAAGAATCAACCTCATTGGTGGGTCCAAGAATCAACTCCACTGGCGGGCTCCAAAATCAGCTCCACTGGTGGGCCCAAAGAATCAACTCCACTAGTGGACCTCAAAAATCAACTCCACTGGTAGGTCACAGGCACCCCAGTCTGACACTGCCTAGGCTCCATGCAAAATTGAGCTGTAGTACAGCCATGGAAGTGAGCCCTAATGTGTTTTCCTTTTCCTGTGGTTATTGTCTTTTTTTGGGAGATTATGATGCACTGTGCACTGATATTCTTATATTGCAATTAGAATGGAAGCCTAATAGAACCCACAGTAAGTTAATAGGTCCATTCAAAAAATTTGAAAACAGATTTGGTATAGGTGTCATGTCTCCATTCTGAAGAGAACCCACAAAAATTGATAGGGCTGTGATTATGTTTGAAGCTAGGAGTGTTTGTGTAGCTTATTGTAATGATCATGATTTTACAGCTAATGAGCTATATTAGCATCTGACTTGTAGACACATATTACATTTAAAACCTCTAGCATTCATTTTTTCCACTATGAAAAGTTTTTTGGCGTCTGTTATTTTTTTCCTTAATACTTTATTTCTCCTGTGGAGGCGCTGCAAGGAAATTGAACACTTGCTTCTAGGTTTTCTTTACAGAATTCAGCTGTTCACAGGTGGGGACGCAGCAGTGCAATACCATGTAATAATGGGGGAGTCATCTATCCAACAGTTATTTTCCGATTCAGAACACCCCTATCAAAAATTCTGCTTTCAAATGTTTGTGTTGACCGCCAGCTGTTCTCATGAGAGCAAAATATCATCTAAAACTGGCTGTAGGAGAAACAATATTTCGTCTGAAAGATTCATGACCCAAACAACTTTGCACAGATTTTGTTATCTTCTAAAAATCTAGGTCAATGGGATTTTTTTTTTGTCTTTTTTAGTCATTATTTATTTAGATACAAGTCAATATTTTATAATTCCGGCGTATGCAGATGTTAATGAAAAATTCCATTACATAAAAAACATGGTTTCACCAATCCCCATTACTTCTTCTAATGACCCATAATCATCACAATGGAACATAACAAACAATAAAGATTACAAAAAGCACGTTACAGTTATGGTAATAGAGAAACATCCCAGCAACAGAACACTTGTTTCACAGCATATTTGAACATCTATCTAACATCTATAATCAGAGACCACCAGGTCAATATCATGGGGCCTTCCACAAAACTAGTACAGGCTGCACAGGCTTTTTAATCAGATCAGGTTTATAGCTGGAACCTTCTAACCCTGAAATGTTGAGGTCTGAATAGACACCAAGATAAGTAGCATGTAGAGTAGGTTTCCACCTGAATTGGGGTCACCTTGCCGCGGTAGGTGGGCATTTACAGTTTTTGATCAAAAACGTACAGTAAGAACCTCAAATTTATTCATATATTTCATAGTAGCAGAAATGCTGTTCCAAAAAATTCGTATGTCCTTTTTGACTGGTTTTAGTGACTCTATAGTGCTGCTGATATTGTGTTGTGTTTCCACAAAACTAGTGACGCTAAGGATAGGTCCATACAGCAAAGTGAAAAATCTGTCCAAAATCCAACAGCATTTTCACTTTGCTGGACCAGCATTTTTTTTGCACTATTTTTTGCACAATAAATGGCGGCCAGATTTCGGATTCCCGGTGGCAGAGTACATTAGGGCTGCGGGAATCCGACGTCGTTCCCGTGGAATATAGAACATGTTCTATATTCCACCGGACGTTTTTCCTCAATCAGATTACAGCACAGTGCCTGATGAAAAAGGATGCAGATCATTAGTGCAGGTCCTGTACAAACACTGAATAAGCAGCTAAAGCTAGAACATTTCAGCTCTAAAGACTGCAGAATTCAGCCTCTCAACTGCTGAACTCTTAATGCAGTTCTTCCTCCATCAGGTTACAGTACAGCATCTTATGACACTTCCTAGGATGATAAACGGCAGTGCAATTCCTTTACAAACACTGAAGCAGCTAAAGCTCGAAATGTTCAGCTCTGAAGGCTGCTGAATTGCATATGTGACCTCCCAGCAGCTAGAGTCTTTTACATAAGGTGAACATAAGAGGACGTTCACATGGCGTGTTGGATCTGTTTTAGATCCAAAAAACGCATTCGAGAGCGCTGCGTAAATCACATCCAACATTTTTTCCAGCATTGTTTGGATGTGTTTTCTGTGCAGCAGGAATGCACCCTATAATTTTAAGTAGGGCTCCTGCTGTGTCAAACGGATCAAGAATTGACATGACAGTTTAGGCTATGTTCAAAGCGCATAGATTCGGGGCGTTATTACGGATGTAATTAAATCCCAAATTACTGGGGCTGAATTACATAACCAAAAATTAATGTGTCCAAACAAAAGTGTGGCACAGCTATTCGCTTCGTAAATACCAAAACCCGAATTTTTTTTAACATGTGGGGATTTACGTTTGAGAAAAGACGCCTCCCAACAATGCAGGGGAATCCAATTTTCACTGGAAAAAACGTTATTTTGGAGTTTTACGATTCAAAACGTTCGAAAAAATCGCCATTTCGAGTAACAGACCAAGGGTTTTTACATAAATCAATTGCTTTTAATTCTAAGGATGTTCATTACTTTGGGAACGATTTTGGGGCTTTTAAATTTGTTGGACGGTTACATCCTAAAACGGGCCCAACATAAGCGTCTGTGAACACATGCTTAAATTGAGGGTATTTCGCAGCTGTAAATCACCCTACTGAACGAACGGGGCTGGAACGACGCCCAAATAAATGCATACTCATTGTTTAAAAAAGAATTTTAAACCCCTTTGGGACATATTTCGACGAATTACTCCGGAATACGCCCGAACATAAGCCGTGTGAACATTTGCCATTAATGGATCGAAAGCGCAGTGGACTCGTGTTGACGCCCCCATACGTTTTTAAAATTTAAAGCCCAAAATAAATTTACATGCACATTTTAGATGCTTTGGGTCACTATAGGGTCTAAATACAGGGAAACCAAACACGCATCTAAAATGGATCCAATCGGAATCCAACACGCCGTGGTTTAACATACCCTTTTGGCTATTCTAAAAACCCCTTGGAAAATGCTGGCCAAAATCCGACAGAATTTTTTTTTCAAATTGCTGGATTGCGCTGCACCTCCGTTTTTTGAGCAAAAGACGGTGGTCGGACTCCCAACACAATGCATTGGGGCTGCGGGAATCCGACGTTGGTCCACTGGAATATACAACATGTTCTATTTTCCGCTGGATGGTTTTCGATTTCGGAAAACCTCAGTAAAAAATCTCTGCTGTGTAGATTTTCTATGAGAGCTACACAGCAGCGGGCTACAGTCGGTTTCTCAGCAGATCCAAAATACTTATTCTGCTGTGTAGACCTAGTCTAAGGGGATGTTCATACGGTGTGTTGGATCCGATTTTTGGGCCATTTTTTTTATGGTTTTTTGGATCTGTATTTCGGATCCCAAACGGACCCAAAAAAGCATCAAGGTAAGTTCACATGGCTTAATTGGGGTGTTTGCGGAGTCGAGCTGATTAGCACATACTGACGTGACGCGGGGGGCTGGCAGCCCCCCGGAAAAATGCATTTCTGGGTTGTTGAAAACAAAGACCCTTTTTTAACCCTTTAGGGCTATGTTCACACGATGTACTGCGGCGCGTACAGTACATGCCGCAGTACATCGTGTGTCTCGGGAGCTCGCGCTAATATCCGCGTACTCCCACGGCGCAGGGGAGCTTGCAGCCCGCCGGCCCCATTGACATTCATTACTCGCGGTGCGTATTCGCCGCAAATAATTGCCATGTCACTTATCTCCCCGGGCGTACAATATGATTGTATTGTACGCCCGGGGAGAGGAGGTGTAATCCATAGTTCTCCCATGAGAACTGTGGATTACCGTAATGATTGGGGCGCATTTCGCTAGCTGATCCGTGTTGGATGCAGCAGGATCGCACCCTGTAGTTTATTATTGGGCTCCTGCTGCATTTTTCGCAGGGCTGTGGAGTCGGAGTCGTGGGGTCGGAGTCGGAGCCAATTTTTCAGGAGTCTGAGTAGTCAGAAAATGGACCCACACCCACACCCACAAAATATAATAAGTTGGTTCCTGTTTGTTGATGCAAAGAGCAAGAGGAATTGTGTCCGGCCAGTGCTCCAGCTCCCATATCTTCAAACCTCATCACATGAAAGTGTAATTGAAAGACATGGAGCAGGCAAAGCGCTGCCCAGGGAAAGATTCTGGCTCCCAGGCAAACAGATTTCAGCAAAAAATTTTTCACCTGCTTTCAAAAAAATAAAAAGAGTTTTAAACCCTTCATCAAAAGTGACTGTGGCTGAGGCAATTCCTTTATACCCTGACATTGTTAGAGATGTTGCCCCTGTGGTCACTGCTTTGCCCCCCAAAACCCCAAATTAGTTTTAGAGAGGCCGTTCTCTAGCCTGGAAATAATGAGATCAGACGTGGAGGTCATCTATGTAGGATCTGATGGAGGCAATACTATTTTTTCAGAAACAAATTCAGAGACTTCACAAATGTTCCTGCAGTGTTTTACATACTTACATTTTTTTGTGTTCTAAAGTCATGTCCAATAAATATATTTTACACTGACAAGCAAAATGGTAACAATGTTTTGAACTTGTGACTTTAAAGCTCCATATCTCATCCTCCACTACAGCTTTGTACATGAGGCTACTGTAATTTTATATACAGTCATCTTACCGATCTTATACATAAATGTGACTTGCAAGTATTTAGCATCTGCTTAGTTCTGCAGATTCTTTCCTGTAACAGCATTGTTACTGTTGTGCTCCTAAAAATCAAAATGTGAATATGTATTATTTTGTTAGTATTTGGGAAATCCACCTTTGGTTTTCAGCACAGCCTGAATCCTTCTGGGCTCTGAATCAGATTCAAGCATATCTTGACCAAAATCTGATCCCAGGTCTCTTCTACACATTCCTAATGTTGGTGCAGACTGGACTTGGATACAAATACAGCTTTTTCTTCAACTCTACCCACAAGTGTTCAAAAGATCAAAACATTGTTACCCTTTTGCTTTTCAGTGTCTGTTCTACCTAAATAGCTTGATTATTGTATCATAAGGTGATAAACAGCTGGATGTTACCATTTTACTACAGTAAAGTTATCACTTAAACATGCGCCGTGTATGAGGGAGTCAGGAGTCGGAGGTTTGGGAAATTGTGGAGTCGGAGTCGGGGCTTTGGCTTGCCGACTCCACAGCCCTGATTTTTCGGACCAAGAATTGACGTCAATTCTTGGAACGGATCCAACAGACGGATCCGAAAGACGCAATGAGACGCACGTCAGGGTTCACTCGTGTGAACGCTGATGCGTATTTCCGGTTAAAAGCATTGTAAATCACACTGCTATTTATTAGATACGTGTTAGGATCCAACAGACGGATCCAAACACGTATCTAAAAGCGTATGTAACACGGATTCAATACACCGTATGAACATACCCTAACAATGTGCAGTGTGATTACATTGCTTTCAATGTAAAACCCACATCGGTGTTCAGGCGACTGCTACCATCTGCCCCCCTATGGCTACACCCCTGGTCCCTGCCAGCAAGAGCTTACAATCTGCAATGGAGAAGGAGGAGATAGAAGGTGCAGTGCAGTTAACACTAGGGGCCACATGTATGAACCTGTTTAGGTCTAAAACTCACTTTTTTCCTCATAGAAACCTATGGGCAAAAAAGTGAGTTTTAGACCAAAGCGTTTCATACATGTGGCCCTAGAAGATTTCAGCTCTGAAGGCTGCTGAATTGTAAATGCTGTCTCTCAGCAGCTGGACTCTTTTACTGCAGGTGGAGAGTAAGTTTTTCCTCCTTCAGATTACAGTCCAGGATCTGATGACACTTCCTAGGATGCAGTTCTCCAGTGCAAGCCCTGTGCAAACACTGAGAACCCAGCTGAGGCCAGAAGCTTTCAGCTCTGGAGGCTGCAGAACTTTGTCCACAGTTTGTTTCTATAAGTGAACTGTCTAGTAGTTGGGTCCCCACACAGCATGGCCTCCTGCCTCTCATCTGATGTCTTCTGCTGTGTAATCTCAGGCAGTTTCCAGGGAGCAGACACTGTGGCATTGTGTGGCCACTCCTGAGCAGTGCTGGAGGTGTGAGCCTCCACCATTCCTTTCCATTCATTTTTTGATACATACTCCCTCTCTTTTGGGCGTGTGAGAGGTGTGACCAATCAGAGCGCAGCATTGGGATGGTATATAAACAGGCAGCGATCTGCCGATGGCTCATGTGACCAGCCCTGGAGTATTAACAGCCGGCAGCTCGTTACATTGTGTCAGTGCAGTGTCCTGAGTGTGAGGAGGGATCGCTGCTGAGCCCAAGCCCCAATAAAGGCGATCACCAGAGATCAATCCAGCCAGATCCCCCTCCCTGCCCTAGAAACAAGCAGCTATGCCACTGTCCTATACATTAGTGTGGATGTGCCTGGTGCTGGCAGGAGCCTCTGTGCTGGAGGAGGAAGGGCTATTAAAAGGTGAGTAGTGGCTTCTTTACTAATTGGCAAGTGTGATCACCTGCAGAGCTGATCTGATCACCCCCATAGAGAATGAATGGGATTAGTACACGTGGCTATTCCCTTCCCTCTATTGAGCAGCTGCTTGTGCTCTCTGTGATCAGCCACTGGAGCAGGTCAATAGGGAGAGTAAGGTGTGTGCGGCCACTGTACACAGGATTATGGGTATAGAGTTCACTACATTTGATACAAAGTTTCTGTAGTGTGTGACTAATATGTATTATACTTATATGGAGTCCTTTGTAGCTTTTATTGTGTGTATTAGACTTTCTAATATTTATCTGCTCTTATGGTGTGTGTACGTTATACTATGTATATGCCTCATAGCTTTTATAGTGTGCATGTATTATATTATACTTATATTGTAGTGTGCATGTATTATACTATGTAATATTTATATTGTAGTGTGCATGTATTATACTTTATATTTATATTCTCTTATGGGGTGTGTACTTTATACTATGTATATGCCTCATAGCTTTTATAGTGTGCATGCATTATACTATATAATATTGTATTATATAATATTTTATATTGTACTTTACACACCTATATGGTGCTCTCCCCAAGAAGAGATTCCCCCTTCTGTATTATACTTTCTAATATTTATTTGCTCTTATGGTGTGTGTACTTTATACTTGTATGTGCTTTATAGTGTGTTTTGTATTCTACTATGTACAACTTACATCCTCTTATGGTGTGTATGTATTCTACTTTATAATATTTAGAGTCCTTTTGTAGCGCTTAATGTGTATTATCCTTTATATTGTGTATGTTTTATACTTTCTAAGATTTATTTTCTTATGGTGTGTGTACTTTATACTATGTATATGCCTTATATATTTTATAGTGTGCACATATACTATATCTTTCTATTTTATAGTGTGTATGTTTTCTACTTTAGAATATTTAGAGTCCTTTGTAGCTTTATAGTGTATTATACTCTATACTACTTATTCTTCTATATTGTGTGTACTTTATAATATGTATATGCCTTATAGCTTTTTATAGTATGCATGGAGGACTTTCTCAGAGGATTGTGTTAAATTTGCCTTATTAATGGGCAATAGTCTGTAAAATATTGGACCACTTTTCATTTTTTGATTACCCTGCGCCCCTCCCCCTTATGTTAAGCTTTCTTGCTGCCAGCTATATAATAGTGCCCTAGGCACACAATGCTGGGGCTAATGCCATAAGTAATTTCAGGGCCCCATACAGATATAGCATCTGGACCACCCACCCATTACCAGTTTCCATCTTACACTATATCATTGGGCCCCTGTCTTTAAAATTTGATCAGAGCCCCTGGCCATCAGTAATTTTAGGGTCCCATAAACCTGAAGCATTTGTGCCCCCACAACCATTACCAGTTCCTATTTTGCACCATCTCATTGGTCCCCCCCCCCTTTTTTTTTGGCTTTAATTCAGGCCCCCTGAAAACGGTACTTCCCTGATGGTGCCCCTGGCTAATTGTATTACTTGTACTCAGAAAGGACTTAGGAGAAACAATGGGATTCTGAGACTATTAAGCCACATGGTGATGGCCCAGACATCTGAGCCCAATCTGGTATAGGACACGGCTCCAGAGAATTGAAGCCTCCACTGTGTCATTTTAGAAGCACATTGCATTTTGCATAATAAGACATCTGTGCGACACGTTGCAACAAAAGAGCGATTTGCACTGTGCACCTGTAATTCGGGCATGAAAATAGATGCTGGTGGATGATGGGGGCAAGGCTGTTGGGGGCAATTAACTAGTCAGAATGGAAGTGACCATTTGGCTGCCAAGTTCAAGTATTGCATAGCAGCTGGTAGGAGAAGTGTGAGTGCACCAAACTCATCCTGTGAAACTAGTGTTTTATACACTCTGTGGTTACAATAAAATCCAGTAAGTGAGGATCTGTTAAACATGATTTAATGACTACATTGGTTAAGTCCCATGGTTCTTAAGACAAGTGGGTCATTCCATTCTCACAGGGTTGGTTAATGTAATTAAAGGTTGTAATGTTTGGGTGTGTTAGTCATGTTATATGCCTGCAGCTAAAACTATGGGTTAAATATGCAGGAGTGTAGGTGCAGTACCTATATTCTACCTGTGGGGGCAGTAGAGGTGCTTATCACTTCTGGACTCCATCTTCAGATTATTAGTGATTTATTTGCTACAATAAGACAATAGAACAAACTCGCATGTTTTTGCAAGGTCTATCTGACCTGCCAGTAGTGATATCAGGTCAGTACTCTTATTGAGGCCCATTGATATGGTACAATGCAGGAACTGGTAATAGGTGGGAGGCCCAGAGGCTCCAGCTGAATGGGACCCTGAAATTGATTATGGCAGCCATATGATTAGCACCAGCATTGGGTGCATATGGCTGTGTGTGTTGGGACGCTTCATACGGTGCTGGGGGAATAATCAAGTGGTAAGTGGTCCAGTATTTTCTAATGCCCATTAATGGGGGTGATAGGGCCTAGATCCTTTTACTGACGTCAGTTATGGCAGCCCTATAACCTGCTATCTAGAAGGGTAACTGGTCTTTCGCCAGCTTTTTGAGGAGCAAGCCTTGCTTTGGAGTAGATGTGTAACCAATGGTCTACAAATGGTGGAGCTAAAAGTTCCAGCCTTCTTTGCTGTAGTGCGGCATGTCTCAACTCAGCAGTGTAAAAATGTCCTTGTTCATTGCTTTCAGAAGACACAATTGCTAATTTACTGAAGGACACCGAAGAAGACGTGACGCCCAAGAAGCCTCAGATACAGTTCAATGTCCACTTTTCTGCCAATCCTGATGATGGCTGTTACCTGGACCCGGAATCTGACGATTGTCTGCAGAATTGTCACTACAACACGTCGGCAAAGACTTTCATCGTCATCCATGGGTGGACGGTATGTGCTATAAATACCTGCTGTATGCTTATGTAATACATTTGCAGGGTTTGTATGTAACAAGGAAGGTGGAACATAACTGGTTGAATACATGACTTAGCAAATTAGAACGTAGTCTTCACTGAATTGCAACTACAGCTTAGATTGAGAAATAACTGGGCAATCCATGTCATGGGGTAAAGCCATTGGCAAAACTATAGTGAAATCTGTGGACTTAGTTGACTTGTAGCGCTTGCCAGCTATGTCCCCAAGAGAGAAATGACGTTTTTCAAAAGGCGCTTGGCAGACATCACTGTATTTCCTAACCTGTGGTCTTTGTCTTTAGATGTCTGGACTGTTTGAGAGTTGGTTGCATAAGCTGGTGGGGGCTCTTCGGCAGCGGGAGCATCATGCAAACATCATAGTTGTGGACTGGATGTCTCTTGCTCATCAACTCCACCCTGATGCAGTCAATCACACAAAGTTGGTGGGGAAGGAAACTGCTATCCTGATAGACTGGTTACAGGTAAGAATGCTTCACTTTTGGCATACAATGCTATCTAGAATATTAACATCTCCTCATATGGATTGCTATGCATTCATGGTATACGCAGCCTATTATTGGTTCTAAGGCGTCTTGCACTTAGAGCTGTTGGAAACATGTTGTTGCAAGCATAGGAATGCATCAACCAGTACAAATCGTCTTGAACAACCTTGGATTAAGTAAAAGCTGAGTTGACTGCAACCTTTTGATGGCTCTAGCCTCTTACCATTGTATATTCTACCAAATTGCACTCAATGGTTGACATATGGTAACCTTCAACCCTGATGTATCAACACTAGGGTTATAGGTTGGACTCAAAGCACCTGTGTCTTTTCCCAAATTACATGCACATCAACTCAACCACATTGCACTATGGATGATACATCCAAACAGGTGCTATATAAAATTTGCAAGAGGGCCACTCCCCTGCTACTAATATTACTCATATTTTCCATGGTAGATGAAGCTCTGTGCACCAAGCTTTGGGTGCAATTGCTTTTTTTCTGCAACCATAATGGCTTCATGTCTGCATCTGAATTGGCAGGATCTCGTGGTCCTAACTAGGGTTGATGTTCTGCATATAATATCATTCTGCTTTGAGACATGCCTGCTTATTCTCTTACAGGAGAAAGGAAATATGTCCCTTAAGAATGTCCATCTTATTGGCTACAGTCTTGGTGCACACGTTGCCGGCTTTGCAGGCAATTACGTCAAAGGAACACTTGGGCGCATAACTGGTATGTAAACTTGGATTTCCTAAAAACTCAGATCTCTGCTCAAGATTGTCCTCTCATGCCCAGTAATCTTGATCGGAACAGATTAGCCCATAATACATGGATTATGGTTGCTAATTATCCTGGGAAAATAAATAGCGCAAGAGCCTAGATTTTTTTTTTTTTTTTTTTGAACGATCAGTATCCTAAAATTATCAATGGCTGTGTGCAGTACTAAGACAAGGTATTCTGGTTCCATAGACAAATATAGCATATAATGCTCCATTCAGGCCACTCCATACCTCCAGGCAGAAAATGGGGCAGGAGGGATGAAGTGGCACCCTAGGCGGTCGCCTACCCATCGTTTTGGCCCTGGCTGTGTGTGCCTATATAAACCATACATAGTTCGCATAAATTTTGGAGATCAATGTTCCATAGGACTTGGCCTTTTGACATGACCAGTGTATATTTTGGGGTTGTTCGAGGTCCATTAAGCATGTCAACATCTCTTCCAAAACTTATTTTACAGGTTTGGACCCAGCCGGACCAATGTTTGAAGATGTGGAAGCTCACAAACGTCTCTCGCCTGATGACGCTGAATTTGTAGATGTTCTGCATACTTACACCAGAGAGGCGCTAGGAGTCAGCATTGGCATCAAGATGCCCATTGGCCATATTGACATTTATCCCAATGGTGGTGATTACCAGCCAGGGTGTGGCCTGTCCGATGTTATTGGTGCACTTGCTTATGGAAGTAAGTATAACTTGTAAAGTAGTTTTATACAATAGTCTAAACCAGAATACCCATATAAAACCCAAGAAAAGAATTACTAGACTACTGCTCCTTTGGTAAAAATTAGTTGTGCACTTTTTCATTTTGGTAGAACCGGTCAGGCCTGCCCCAATTTGTATGGAATATTGTGCACAACCAATCGCTAGACTTTTCCAGACAGGAATTGTATCTAATCATTTATTGATTGGATACCCTTCCTTTTTTTTTGTCTGAAAAAGGCTGGTGACTGGTTGTATGAATATTATTATTTATTTTTTTTTTACCGTGATTGGGCAAAAGTTTAAGTTGGTCCAGTCTTACCCAAATCCTAAGTACAACATTGGTCATGAATACTCAAACACTGCACACTATGGGCAAGTACATGATTATTGAAACACTGCTCTTCTGTGTATTTTGTGACATTGTGATATTTCTTTTCTTCTCAGATATCGGGGAGGCCGTAAAGTGTGAACACGAGCGTTCAGTGCATCTCTTTGTGGATTCTCTCATTAACAAAGACAAGGAGAGCTTTGCTTTCCAATGCACGGACTCCAATCGCTTCAAGAAAGGGATCTGCCTGAGCTGTCGTAAGAACCGATGCAATGCCATAGGTTATAATGCCAAGAAAAGCACCAGTAAAAGAAACAGCAAAATGTACCTGAAGACCCGAGCACAGATGCCATACAAGGGTAAGCTTAATGGGGCCAGAGTTCTACACGGCATATCTGGCAAGGTTGATGCCTGTAACTCGATATCTTCTGATGCCCAAAAAGGAGCTAAGCTTGTATGGGTAAAGTGTGGCCCCAATTTGTTCTAGCACCATTAGTAGGTTGGGGGGGGTCTAGTATATTTAAAACCAATAAATCACCTTGCAAAGTCACTGCATTCTTCCAATAGTTTGAGAACTATATGTTTGACAGTAGGTGTTCATATGATTGTTAGTGTAAATCTATGGTACAATTGTTTCAATCCTCAACTTTACAGAATAGGAAATTCTCTTCAAATTTTAGTTGTTTTTTAAGTCCAATTTTTTTTTTTTCTTTGTCGCCTGCTCCTGACGAATTGACCAATACAATGTAATTGCCTCTTGCAGTTTACCACTACCAGCTCAAAATGCATATCTTCAACTACATGAATGAGCAGGAGATGACTGAACCCACTTTCTCAGTCGTCCTGGTTGGCGCCATGAATGATTCCATCCCTCTATCATTAAATGTGTGAGTATTAACTGGAAATACAGGATCCATTGTGTCCCTGTATCTGCGCTCCATGGTCAGCCTAGCTTCAACTAAAATTTCATTTATTGTTTTTTAGACCTGAGCAGATCGAATACAATTTCACCAACACTTTCCTGGTGTACAGTGAAGATGATATCGGTGATCTCCTGACCATAAAGCTGAAGTGGGAAGGGACTAAACAGTCTTGGTTCAGTTTTTGGAGCTCCAGTTATTGGTTTGCATCCAAGGGCAATGAAAAGGAATTGCATATCCGGCGCATCCGCGTAAAGTCAGGAGAAACTCAGCAGAAGTGAGTATCTTTCTGTGCAGGTAGAGCTGGCCTTGGACTGGTACAACCTAAAAGCAGTTTTTGTTCTGGCAGACCTGGCTCATTGACATGGCATGGTACCCACTGATGTTGTATGAATTGGTGCCATATATTTCCACTGCAGTGGAAGTAATGCCTCATATACAGAGATTTCTTAAGTGGGACTGGAGGCGATCGGCTCGTAACTGAGATCCCCATTGTTTGAAAAGGGGGTTGATTTTGATGAGGCAACACCTTTCTATGGTTATCGAAAACCTAATGTATAGCCATGTTATTATTACAACCAAACCTATCAATTAACAAATTGGTCTTTTATATTGCACAAACAAAATATGACCTTACATAGTTTGTAGGCCGGAAAAAGACAAAACGTCCATCCAGTTCAGCCTGTTGTGCTGATCCAGAGGAAGGCAAAAATACTCCAATGAGGCAGACCTTATAGTAACAAACTAAGTAGCAATTCAATCAGTAATGGTAAGTTGAGTGAACAGAGATGGGGGATATATAGAGGCTCACCACTTGTGGGTGACTTAGTTTAAACTGTATTTAAATGTGAATGGACAATTGGTGCAGTGATTGGCACAGGGTCAGGGCATGGATGTAGCCATTGGACAGAAAGATGATCCTGGCTGCAATCAAGGTAGAATTAGGAATGAGATGGAGTAACTAAGAACAATAAAAGGCTAGGTAGCTTCCACCATAAGAAAATGGTGGATCTTGAACTTGGTTAGGAGGTGTCGTTGACTGAATATAGGCAGTGAAGGACAGATAGGAGTCTAACATATCTCCCAGGCAGCACACTTTCTTGGGGTCATGGCTGTACCACACAATGCAATGGGAACATCAGGTTTAGGTAGGTTATGGGAAGGTGGAAACCAAAGAAACTTAGATTTGGAAGAGTCTGTTCCAGACAGTGGGCAGGATGGAGACAGCTGACCAACAACCATAATACCAATGTTAAATGTTCCCTGATGTTTTGGCAGAAACTATCCATTTTCAATAACTTAAGCGTGAGCTAAGAGATGGTAATTGGCTGCCAGCAGAGAAATCCATGCACCTCGCTCTAAAGTTCTGTACTGAACTATGCCAATGAAGTAAACTGATACTGTGTTGGATATCTTTAGACTTTGTTAGATATTGTATTTGCAATTCATGTTTAAAAAAAAAAAAAAATTTATTTCTAGGTTTACGTTTTGTCTGAAAGATCTTCATGAAAATCGTATAGCACCTGGAGGTGAACTGGTGTTTGAAAAATGTAGAGATGGCTGGGAAGTAAAGAGCCGGAAAAGGTAAAGATTAAACTATGGTACTAAGATTCCCGCAGATCCATGTATCAAAATGTGGCTGCTTTGGGACAGCATTGTAGCTTTCTTAAAGGGCAATAGCATGAAATGTGACTTAAAGTAAGTCTTTATTGCACCCCCCACCCCTGTTTTTTTTTATTTTTTATTTTTTTATGCTACATAGGCTTTTTAGACATTCATTTCTTTTTGTATATGATTATGGGGGCAGCCATCTTGCTTGAGCTGCTTTGAACAGTGACACCCCTGCTCTAAACAAACTGCGGCCCTCCAGCTGTTGGGAAACTACAACTCCCATCATTCCCATTGTTATAGTTTATACAAATGCATGATGGGAGTTGTAGTTCCCCAACAGCTGGAGGGCCGCAGTTTGACACCTGTGGTTTAGAGATGATTTACAGCAGCTTCATGGACATTGTAGCCTGTTCACAGGCTCAATCCCATTGACTTCCATAGGAGAGTTTTCTAGGCATGCTCTGTGACCTTGGAAGAAGTCACTGTCTAGGGAGGGTGAGAGGGGGAGCTGTGGCTATCTACCATTGTGGATCCTGTGTTATCTATATACATTGGTGTCGCCTTTCGGTATTCTGCCAGTGCTGATCATGAGGAGAATGCTGAAAAGTTTTCTCTACAGAACAGGAAGTGTCAGGCTATTAGGTTTAGTGGCCAAAGTGAAAACTGCAAGATATTTTAGGATTTAACAAAAAAAAAAAAAAAAACGTTAATGTGTTAAACAGTAGGTCATTTTCTGATGGCCTGTTCTCTTTAATGACATACAGGCTACTCTTTTATCTTCTATTGTTTAGTCTGGGTTTCCAAACTAAAACAATTGACTGTTTGTTCCCTGCAGGGTGAACCTATAACAGAATGGATCAATCACGTGAGCTCCCCCCGTTGACTGAACCTTACTGCAGAGAGATGTTACAACCAAGCGGAGCTCTACATGAAGAAATTTAGTCTGACGCACTGAAAACTATGCTGCTTATTTTATTTAAAAACAAAAAATCAAAAAAATCCATAGATCGTTAAATATGTTGACCATGGGACAGTCTTGTGGCAACGCAGCCACTAATAGGGGTCCTTTCATGGAGACTTTGAAGAAGTTTACATTCCCCACCTTCCGCCTTACATGAACTGTTACGAAGAGAGTTTTTCATGAAAGGATAATTTGGATTAATGAGATTATAATAATCTGCTGCTGTTACTGTATGTTACAAGCCTCCATCTTAATTCTTCATTATACGCTTACCCTCACCACCCCCACTTTTTGTACGTGTTGCTCTAGAGATTTATATATTTATATTTTTATACAGTGTGAGCTGTGGCAAGGACTGTGGCCGGTTGAGTCCTTTTTATTTATAATGGTTATTAACCTTGTATATGAAGATCCAGTCATCAGTATTTTTTTCTGAGCTGTGGTAGCCCAGTCACATGACGTTCCATCCGGTGGGGTCCTCCTCTCCTTTCTTTGACCCTTCCCCACCATCTATATGTTAATGGTCCACGCGGTTACTGGAATGGACTCAAAGAAGCCATTTCTTTCCCAATGCATTTCCCTAATCCTCCACGTTGCATTTATTCTTGGTATCGGCATCAATACTACTGGGCACAGGACAGATGACTTGTTGCTTGACTCTTCCATGTAGAATTTGATTTGAGCCTCAGTAAGAATGGTCATCTTGTTCTCTGCCTGAGTATTTTGCATTTATCTGAGGAGTTCTTGCTACATGGTGGTCCACTACCAAAGCTGGAGATGGGCAAGTCTAATGTGATGAAGTAGGTGGGCTCTCACCAGGTTAGGTAGCCTTTGGTTGTGAAGAGCCTTCACCATCAACACAGGAAATTCCAAGACTCGCAATGCTTGTTGATGATCAAGGTTGTTTGTGCCTTGGGATGACGCTTGAGTGAAGAATTCCCTGTCGTCCATCTTTGTATCTATTGTAAATACCTGTACATAAATGGTCCGTACCTCCTGCTGCCTTAAAACCAAATTTATTAGGTCAAAAGCGGCAATTCCACCTTGAAGTCAATGTATAGTCATCTACACCCTCTGTCACGCAAACTTAATTTATGAAATGTCTGTATATAATGGATTTTGCAGAATTTGTAGGCCGTGTTTGTATTTATTCTGAACTTGTATGTATGTATATTAACACGGCTCATTTTTTTATGACTATTTAAAAAAATAAATAACTATAGATAGAACGTTTTGTATTTCTAAATTACTTGGTATTTCGTGTCAGAGATAAATGGAATCTCCTGTCTGACCGTCCATGGTGGTTGGCCAGGAAAGATGTTCAGCCACCTCTTTGAGTGTTGGTGTTAATTACTTCTTGTTACTTGGGAGTCTGGAAAACTGCGAATACAAATGTCATTTAAGACACCTAAACATTGACAAACAAAAGACCCTTTCTTTAAGGGGCATAAAAAGTAACTAAAGGGTACTATGACCACACATGGAACCCATGGCTGCAATCCAAGTCAAGGGCAACGAGTGGCCCTATATGCTTTTATTTGCTTAGGGCACTAGAATACCTTGTCTGTCCTACTGCAGACAACCAGGCTAGGGCAGCTCGGAGCAGGGGTAGGAGGAAATAATTTTGGCCTTAAACACTTTTACATTTGAATATCCTCTCTTGTTCAAGATCATTCACAGTGCCTCCTTTTTAAGTGGATATAGGGTCCCCATAGCAGTTGATAAGTTTGCTACCATGAAGGTTACATCCATGATAATGGGTCTCTTTAGCATGCGTTGGGATATTAGACACAACCATGTGACTTTCTAGAGAAAGTATTGAGTGAAACAAGTTGGGAGTAGCTTAATCTGTTAGGACACTGGTTGAAGCTCTGAGTTTGCCATTATTTCACTTGTCTACTGGAGAAGTCGGTGCTCTTATTTCCTATTGCGTCCATCACTTTTGTCGTGCTGGAGAGCATCAGCCATGAGGAGCCCATGATCCAGGGTGGACAAGTAACTTCTGAGAAAATGACTTTTTTTTTTTTTTTTTTTTTTTAGTGACAATGTGATAAATATTCAAAATGTAATCCACTATGATAAAGGTTGAGTAGAAGAGGGAAGGGCAACATGCAGCCATGTGGGACTCAAATGGTGGTCCTTTGATCAGCAGGCCAAGGTGGCTGGCAGCAGCTGCGTATAGCAGGAGACTTGGTGGACAGGTGCCGCACTTACTGGATAATGTAAATCCAATGGAATGTAAAGGAAACTTTTCACATTGAACATGCTATCTGATCTTCCGGTGGTATGCTGAAGAGCTGAGCAGATTGATATATTATGTTGGGGAAGATTCAGTAGAAGTTGTTTTTTTATTCACTTAAATCCCTGCTGGGCTAAGGAGTCCAGCAGGCCATGTTATTGATTGACCGGTATCTCTTTATACACACTCATACAAAGAAGACACTCACTGATAAGACCGCCCACTGGACTCCTTAACCCACAATAAGCAGGGATTTAAATGAACAAAATACAGATTCGACTGAATCTTCCCCAGAACAATATATCAATCTGCTCAGCTCTTCCTGCTCTACAGCATACCGCCGGAAGATCAGATAGCATGTTCAATGTCACAGGTTCCTTTAAATGGAAATTGCTGTTCACATGCTGCACGGTAACCTGGTATTTTAGAGAAGATCTAAGAGTGGGGCTCTGCTTATGAGACATTTCTGCTTGTTTGTTAGAATCCTAATTATGTAGCTCTCAGATTAAAGTTGCGTCTTCCGACCAGAGACCGGCAAGTGTGAATGAGGGAGTGAGTGTATGGACGAGTGATTGGTGGCAGGAACAGACTGAGAACAAGGGTATCTGGAAATAGGTCCAGAATGACTATGCAATTTCCTTTTCTATGCTTTGCTAATGATATCTGATCATAGTTGACCGAATTACTGGGATTTCTATGTACTCTTCTGAAACACTGTTGAGTAATATTTGTTCGAGTATTGCCTACTTGTATACCATTGTTTTTGAGTTGCTCTCTTCTGTTACTGCCGATGGAAATGGGAAATGTGAGAAATGTTGTTTTCTTTTATGTTCAATGACAATATTCATAAATAAAACCTTTTAAAAAAAAAAAAAAGTTGCATCTTCCAGTAGCCTGTACTTCTCTAAGGATACTGCCACATATTGCAGATATGTCACAAAGTCTTCAAGCAGAAAATCAATAATATAGCTGAGGTTTTTTGGAGCTCCTAAACACCTAGGACATATGCCCCACCAGTCAGCCCCTAGTTATGTTAGTTTACACCCAAAGAAAAGCCTATATCTTCCCTTGGTATAGTCCATAATAAACAGCTCTGATAGATCAACGTCCTATACAATGTAAACACTGGAGAAGAACCCCACTTCAGATATTAGGTGGCATTTATGAGGACAACGCTCAAGATCATGGACACTGGAAGTGGCAGGTTACATCCCACAGGTCAACTAATGACTCTCATAGTGTGCATGGGGGGATGGTGTCTATTTAAAGTCCCTGCTGATTTCATCTTTTTTTGTCTGCCATTGTAGGACTCTGCCCTCTGACCATGGACCCTTGTGTCTGCATTTTTATGCAGCCAGCTGGACCACAGCAATCCTAAACATTTTCCCTCGCATTGTCTATGGGCTCCGATATGTCTGGTGTAAAGGACGTGGACTACTGCAACTTTTCAAACTCCACTTTGCAATTTAGTTGTGACATGTGACTGTTGCAACTTATTTGACAAGCTCCACCATTTTGATAAAACCATCATTAGCTATTAGCATTGACAATTTGTCTGCACTTGACAAGAGAGGTAGAGACCTCGATCACCTTTTATCTCCAGGAGAGAGGTCCTATACATTGATCACCTCTTATCTCCAGGAAGTAGGTACTATACATTGATCACCTCTCATCATCTTTTATCTCCAGGAGGGAGGTCCTATACATTGATCATCTCTTATCTCCAGGAAGGAGGTACTATACATTGGTCACCTCACATAACCTCTTATCTCCAGGAAAGAGGTACTATACATTGATCACTTTTCATCACCTCTGATCTCCAGGAAGAAGGTCCTGTACATTGATCACCTCTCATCACCTCTGATCTCCAGAAAGAGGGTCCTATACATTGGTCACCTCTCATCACCTCTGATCTCCAGAAACAGGGTCCTATACATTGGTCACCTCTCATCACCTCTGATCTCCAGAAACAGGGTCCTATACATTGGTCACCTCATCACCTCTGATCTCCAGAAAGAGGGTCCTATACATTGATCACCTTTCATCACCTCTTATCTCCAGGAGGGAGGTCCTATACATTGATCACTTTTCATCACCTCTGATCTCCAGGAAGAAGGTCCTATACATTGATCACCTTTCATCACCTCTTATCTCCAGGTAGGAAGTCCTATACATTGATCACCTCTCATCACCTACATTGGTCACCTCACATAACCTCTTATCTCCAGGAGGGAGGTCCTATACATTGGTCACCTCACATAACCTCTTATCTCCAGGAGGGAGGTCCTATACATTGGTCACCTCACATAACCTCTTATCTCCAGGAGGGAGGTCCTATACATTGGTCACCTCTTATCTCCAGGAGGAAGGTCCTATACATTAATCACCTCAACTCCAGGAGGGAGGTCCTATACATTGGTCACCTCTTATCTCCAGGAGGAAGGTCCTATACATTAATCACCTCAACTCCAGGAGGGAGGTCCTATACATTGATCACCTCTTCTCTCCAGGAAGAAGGTCCTGTACATTGATCACCTCTCATCACCTCTTATCTTCAGGAAAAAGGTCCTATACATTGGTGACCTTTTATCTCCAGGAGGGAAGTCCTACACTGAAGCAAAAGGGTAATAATACTTTGAACTTGTGACTTTCAGGCTCCATATCTCACCATCCACTACTGACTTGAATGTGAGACTACCATCATTTTATAGACAATCATCTTGGCTCTTGCATACATAAATTTAACTTACAACTATTTAGCATCTGCTTAGTTGTGCAGAGTCTTGTCATGTAACTGCATTGTTACTGCATTTCTCCTAAAAATCTAAATTTTAATTTTTATTATTTTGTAAATCCAACGCTGCCTGAATCCTTCTGGGCATCAGATTTTTCTAAGGTGGATCAAGATGGGAAAATGTAATTTTTATGACTTGCATCAAGTTGGATCTATTGTGTTCTAGTGTTATAGGCATTATGTGATCATGTGGATGCTTTAGAGCACTGCACAATGGCAATGTTACACCTGCTTCTCTATCTATTAAGCTGAGGTATGTGGCTTGTAATTCACGTGTGAGATAGCTCTTCATGTATACAGCTTTATGCTTCCCATCCGCCTATCTGTGCTTCTGTCCCAGTCACAAAGTAAATAAACCTATACCTGCTTCACGTGGAGTGGACTATGCTATATTGTGACATGACTGAAAATGGACTAAAGTTCAGTAGATCAGAGTATCATATGGTGAAAGTGAGTTCATAACCTTTGTTTGAAGAGATGTCAACACTGTATTTTAGCAAGACTCCAAATTACAGGATTCTGTTAATGCAAAATTAGGAGACTAAGCGCAAGTTCTGACTCACTATTTGGGAAACTGGGCCCAAGAGCCCAGAACATTAGGAGGACACACAGCCAAGCTAAACCAGATACCTTTATAATAGTTAAGCACAACTTCTCGTCAGTCTTGTAGAAAACCCATAAGCAATAAAATGATCAGGGTCCCATGGATTGGATGCCGCCCATCTACTCACCCATTAAATATATTTGTGAGCAACTGAGGGAGGATGTTTAATAGAGGAAGACTGATTAGATTTTTCACTCTTTGAACCTTTATGGGAGGAAATGAAGATTTGCTTAATATTATGGCTTTTAGGCACTTTTTAGGCCCATGTCAAATATTTGGTGGGGCCTCCAGCAGGCGGGCAGAAAACTAAATGGCACCTAATTTAGGATCATTTGAGCTGAATTCCGTGTAGTGGTAGAGGGCAACATACAGATCAGTATGGCCTTTTTTTTAATTCATCAATACAGTACAGTACACAGGGGGTAGTTAGTGGTAAAAAAAAGCCTTGACAGAAGTGTAGCTGTAGAGGGTACAAAGCTGGCTATACTGGCAGAGGTCCTGAGGCTCAAGGGGTCCCAGAGGCCACACTGCTACATGAGAAAAAAACTGTATTCTAGATTGAACATGATAGTTTGGGGCCCAGTTGCAGAATCTGTATTGGGGCCCAAGAGCTTAAAGCATACTTGTCAACCTTTTTTTCTCCAGATTCTGAAAGATTTAGGCTATGTCTACACGGCACAGGTTTTTCAGCGCATTTACGGTGGATTTTAACACTGCAGTGTAGACATAGCCTTAGGCCCCACCTTGGAAATGCCCCTGATCCACCCAGGAATGCCCCTGATCTGCCTGGGGATGCCCATACTGGGGTAGGGGGGTTTATAAATCCTGTCCCTTTGCAGCCTGTTTTCCAGGAAGAATTGGGAGGATTGGCAAATACCTGCATGGTAATTGCAGATGGTTGGCATCTCAGACAATTCTTAGTTCACCATTGTTACGACTGTCTAAGTTCCATTAAAATAAGTCAAGCTTGTAAACCCCACCACATGCCAGTAACATGTGCATTAGAGTACGTCCAAATGACAGAGGGCAAAATACTTTTTGAATTCTGAATCCTAAGGCAGGGTTCACACGGCATAATTGCGGGGTGTAATTACGACCCGCAATTACGCCGGGACTACGGGAGCTTGCGGCGACACCCGCGATGTGGGGAGGCCAGCGGCCCGCCGGCCCCATAGCCATTCATTACTAGCGGCGCGTATTCGCTGCTAGTAAGCCTATATTCACACGGCTTAAATTGGGACGTATTTCGCGCCGTACTGCGCTCAATACGGGGCGAAATACGTCCCAATCTTAATACAGTCATTATGTCTCCTCTCCCTGCTCGTACAATACGCCGCGGGGGGAGATAAGTGACATGTCAATTACTAGCATCGAATACGCTCGGCTATCGGCGTGAGCTCCCGAACACAAGGCATACTTGCGGGGCGTAATTACGCCCCGCAATTATGCCGTGTAAACATAGCCTAAGGCTACTTTGAATCCAGCTAAAATCCGACTGTACCCAAAGCTGCGTAGAACTCAATGGAAAATCTATGCTGTAGTCTACACAGTACGGTTTTCTACTGATAGCCGTTGTATTCCCATGTACTGTGCCACTGGGAATCCAAAATCTGACCGTGTTTTTTCGCGCAAAAAAACATTGCAAAAAACAGCGTTGCGGCAAAGTTAAAATACCGTTGATATTTTTACTTTGCTGTGGAGACCTAGCCTAAGACTGCATCGCTGATGAGTATTTGAACAATATTTTACACAAGAACCTGAAGATTTTTTACTCGTTTTATGGCAGGAATTTGTCAGATTTTGATGCGGTTTTCGGATTTAGTTTTTTAATTGTTTTTGCATCACAAAGCACTATTGAGTTCTTGGATGTGGATTTGCAGCAAAATCCGTGCAAAAAATCTGCGAAAAAGATCCACATAAAGCTTCCTGGTCGTTTTTCATGTCATCCCATTGACTTCAATAGTAAATTTTTTGCCGCTTTCTGAGTGAAATGCGATGGAAGATTAAGCATGTTCTAAGGTTTTTGGAAAAGCAGCAGTTTTTAAATCTGACCTCAGAAAATCTGAGTCGTGTGGACTATGTCGTAGTTTTCAGTTGAGGTCTATGGGGGACCAAATTTTTTAAAAAAAACCCCCCCTTTTGGGCCCTTTTTTTGGGGAAAAAGGGGGGAAAAAACCCCCTTTTCCCCCCTTTTTTTAAAAAACCCCCCCCCGGGGGGGGGGGGGGGGAAAAAAAAAACCAAACCCGGCCCCGGGCCCCCCCAAAACCCCAAAAGGGGGCCCCCCCCTTTTTTCCCCCCCCTTTTTGGCCTTTTTTTCCCGGAAACCCCCGCCCCCAAAAAAAAAAAAACCCCTCCCAAAAAAAACCCCTTATTTTGTTTAAAAACCCTTAATTTTGGGGGCCTTTTCCCCCCTTTTTTTAAAAAAAAAAAAATTTTTTTTTTAAAAAAAAATTTTTTTTTTTGGTTTTTTCCCCCAAAATTAAAACCGTTTAAATTTTAAAAAATTTTTTAAAAAAAAAATTTTAAATTTTTTTTTTTTTTAAAAATTTTTTTAAAAAAAACTTTTTTTTTTTTTTTCCATATAAAAAAATTTCTTTTTTTTTTAAAAAATTTTTTTAAAATTTTTTAAAAACCCAAAAGCCCGGTTTTTTTTTTTGGGGGGTTCCCAAAAAATTTTTTTAAAAAAAAAACCGGGGTTTTAAAATTTTTCCCCCAAATTTTAAAAAAATTTTTGGGTTTTTTTTAAAATTTGGGGAAAAATTTTAAAAAAGGGTTTTTTTCCCCGGTTTTTTTTTTTTTTTCAAAAAGGGGGGTTTTTTCCAAAAAAATTTTTTTTGGGTTTAAGGGATAATTTTTTTTTTTTTAAAAAACCCCCCCCTTTTGGGGCCATTTTTTAAAAAAAAAACCCCCGGGGGGAAAAAAGGGGGGTTTTTGGGGGGGAAATGGGGGTTTTTTTTTCCTTTTTAAAAAAAAAAAACCTATAAAAAGGGGGGAAAAAATTTTTTTTTTAAAAAATTTTTTTCCAAAAATTTAAAAAAAACCAAATTTTTTTAAAAAAAAAAAAAACCCCAAAAATTTGGGGGGGTTTTTGGGGAAGGGGGGGAAAAAAATTTTTTTTTTTAAAAAAAAAAAAACAAAAAAACCCCCCGGAAAAACCAAAAAAAGGGGGGGTTTTAAAAAAACTTAAAAAGGGGGGAAAAAAGGGGGGGGGCCCAAAGGTTTTTTGGGGGGAAAAAAAGGAAAAAAAAAAAAAAAGAAAGGGGGAAAAAATGGTTTTCCCGGGGAAAAAATTAAAAAAATTTTTTAAAAAAAACCCCCAAAAAAGGAAAAAACCAAAATTTAAAAAAGTTTTTAAAAAAAGGGGGGGAAAAAATTTTTAAAAACAAAAAATTTAAAAAAAAAAAAGAAAAAAAAAAAAAAGGGGGAAACCCCAAAAAAAAAAAATTTTAAAAAAAAAAAAAAAAAAAGGGGGGTTTTACATTTTCCCCCCCAAAACCCCCCCTTTTTTTAAATTTTAAAAAAATTTAAAAAAAACCCCCTTTTTCCCAAAATTAAAATTTTTTTTTTTTTTGTTTTCTCCCAAAAAGGCCCAAAAATTTTTTTTAAATTTAAAAATTTTTTAAAAAAAAAGGGGGGTTAAAAAAAAAAAACCCCCCCGGGGGGGGTTTTTGGGGGGGGGGGTTTAAAAAAAAGGGGGGGGTTTTCATTAAAGGGGGTTATTCCCCCCCTTTTTAAATTTTTAAAAAAATTTTTTTTGGGGCCCTTTTTTATTTTGGGGGGGAAATTTTCCCCAAAAAAAAAAACCCCCAAATTTTTGGTTTTTTTTTTAAACCAAAAAAAGGGCCCCCTTTTTTTTTTCCTTTTCTTTAAATTTTCTTAAAAAAAGGGAAAAGGGACCGGGGAAAAAAACCCCGGGGGGGGGAAAAAAAACCCAAAAAAAAAAAATTTATATATTTTTAAAATTTTTAAAAAAAAAAAAAATTTTTCCCCCAAAACCCAAAAATTTTTTGGGGGGAAAAATTTCCCCCCTTTTTTTTAAAAGGGGGGGGGGTTTTTTTTCCCCCAAAAAAAAGGGGGTTTAATTTAACAAAAATTTTTAAAAAACCCCCAAAAATTTTTTTTCCCCCCGGGGGGAAAAAAAAAACCCCCCCCAAAAAAAAAAAAAAAAAAAACCCCAAAAGGGAAAGGGCCCCCAAAAAAAATTTTAAAAAAAAAGGGGGGGCCCGGGGGGGACCCCCGGGGGGGGGGGTTTCCCCCCAAAAAAAACCCCCCCAAAAAAAAAAAAAAAAGGGGGGGGGGGAAAAGGAAAAAAAAACCCCAAAAAGTGGGTTTTCCCCCCCTTTTGATTTTAAAAAAATTAAACCTTTTTTGGGGGGGGGGGGGGCCCCCCAAAAAAATTTGGGTTTTTAAAAAAAGGCCCCCGGGGCCCCCCTCAAAATTTTAAACTCACCTGACTTTTCTCCCTATGAACGAAAGGTCTGTTTATAATAACTTGTAACAGTTACATTGTAGCTCAGAGGTAACATTTTTGCTATACAGCACAAGGGTCCTTGGTTCAAATCCCTGCAGGAACTTAACCTGTGGATTTTTTTTTCCTCTTTATCAATGCACAGTACCTCATTGAGGTTCTTTTTTTTTTATTTGCACTGTTTGACTTATTACAAACTAGTCCAAAGGACAGGAGAATGAAAGCACCCGGGTTTGAACACTCATGCTGCCTAAGGAGAGATGATGTAGAGCATGTGCGACCAGGCCTGAGGAGCTCTCAGCCCTGGTCGTATCCCCTGGAGATGAGCTGTTAACAATGGATCACTAAAGGAGCAGCTAAGACAAAAACGGTCCAGAATTTTTAATAATGATGAATGGTGAAAATGTTTATTATTTAATTTTCAAACTTCCCACGTAAAGTTTACTTCGTGGCAAAACCCCTTTAACGCTCCTTCGTGTAACCATAGAAAGGGAGACAGATCTGTGCTCCTCTGGATGAGTTCATAGAAGACTGGATTCAACTGTAACAAATCTCCTGCTGTGAGAGGAGAAGAGATCAGTGCTCTGAGTTCATAGAAGACTTTCTAGACTGAATGCAGGCATGTGGTATGTAAACAGCTCTTACAAAATAAGACTGCATAGGGAGAGGAACCACACAGTGACATGTGAACTCAGACAGAGAGGGTGGGGGGAGCACACTGACTCGGGAGCGAGCATGAACAGTGAAGGGGGGATGTCATCCCCCTTCAGTTAAGAAACACCCAGCTGGGAGGCGATGAAATGCTCCTGGATTTCAGAGCTAAGAAACTGTCAAGTACAATGAAACACACGATCTGATGAAGTGATACATCCCCTTTAATCTTTGATCTTGAACCTGAACATATACTAAAGTCTATGGGTGACATGTACGTGTGGGGTTGCACCAGTATTCTGGTGTACTTTCAGCCCAACAACTGGTGCAGCACTGTCCTCTAGATGTATGAGCAGGCGCACTCCAAAATTAGGCGCATTTTGCTGCGCCCACGCCACAAGATGCAGGGAGCATGTTGCACCACAACTGTATGGTTCTACACATTTATGAATGTTTGATGTCCCATCTAGGTGCATAAGTGTTAGAACATTAGTGGAACAAGATTTGCCATTAGGTCTTTCTTTCTTGTCATACACAAGATTGTCTTACCTCTAGTTTGTTTTTCACTACGGTGTGATTGTTTTGTTATTTCCTACTGACGAGTCCTTTTGGATGAAACACGTATGGGATTGTTAGGTTCTTTCAGAGGGTTAGAGGTAGGGTGAGGCAAGGATTAATCTGTGGGGTCGCCCTTTTCGGGGCGTCTGCTCCACTATGGGACAGTCTCTTTTATAGGGTCTTGATTATAGGGCTAGATATCGTTATTCTTTTGACCCTATACATGTTATGGTAATTTATGCATACTCTGGAGAAGTTCCAATTGGATCAGTGGATCACTCTGCCCATGTAAACTGACCAGCCAGAGTTTGCACTGGTGGACTCTATCTACATTTAGGAAGACCACCCTGTAGTGGAGGACCACTTTAGTCGGGGATATGGCAACCAACATAAAATAGTGAGTCATTCCTTTTACCCCTGTACTTAATGAGGTGTGAAGTTGGATATTTTTTGAGATTATTAGTAAAAGCTCAGTTTTATTACATTATTATATTACATTTATTATATTAGGATCTGTTTTGAAGGCCCTTGTATTTATATTTATTGTAGTGATTTTTTTCTTTGATTTTTAGGAGCCTTTTGACTGTTGACCTTATGACAATTGCAGTGATTTATATCTAAAAAACATCAAAATATAATAATATCCCATAATTATAGTTTTATCAGTGATTCCAAACACATTAAAAGCAGCTAAAAAAGAAAAAAGAAAAAGTTTAAAAAC
>JAODAL010030672.1:0-49569 GCA_025379985.1 Phyllomedusa bahiana
TGCAGGAGGGCACGGCAGCAGCCACAGCAGCAGCATGAGGTCAGACAGTGGCACAATGACTTTCTGGAGTGGCAAAACAGTATTAGGCCACAGAGTGGCACAATCACACAGTGTAGAGGTCACAACAGCAGCAGTATGAGGTCAGGCAGTGACACAATGACATTCTGGAGGTGGCAAAACAGGAGGAAGCCACAGAATGGCACAATGACTGAGAGCGGAGGTCACGGCGGCAGCAGCATGAGGTCAGGCAGTGGCACAATGACACAGTGTGGAGGACATGGCAGCAGCCACAGCAGCAGCATGATGTCAGACAGTGGCACAATGAAAAATTCTGGAGGTGGCAAAAAAAGGAGCGGCACAATGACAGAGATTTGAGGTGACGGCGGCAGGAGCAACAGCATGAGGTTAGAGAGTGGCACAATGACACAGTGTGGATGTCACGGCAACAGCAACAGCAGCAGCAGCATGAGGTCATAGAGTGGCACAATGACAGAGTGTGCAGGTGGGTGGCAATACCAGTCCCTGGTAAAGATGGTGGAAGGCAGATGGAGAAACTGGCAGCAGATGTGTGGCATCAGGCAGGAGGCGGCATCAGAATAGTGGCTGAGGCAGGTAGATTGAACCCAGACTGACGCTTAAGTCATTGGTGTGTGGAAATCCTGGCCGATCCACGCCTGATTCATCTTGACAAAGGTCAGTCGTTCCACATTTCCCGTGGACAAGCGGGTTCTCCTTGGGGTAACGATGGCCCCCGCCGCACTGAACACCCGCTCTGATGCCACACTACTGGCTGGGCAGGACAGCTTCTCCACTGCAAAATCGGCAAGTTGCGGCCACACATCCAGTTTGGCTGCCCAGTAGTCCAGCGGATCTTCTAACTAAGGTGGCAGAGTGCTGTCCAAGTAGGCCACAACCTGTTGGTTCAGGGTCTGCTCCAGGTCCTGCTGCTGCTGCTGGCGACTGCCCTCCTCACTAGGTGGGTGAAGGAAGCTGCTAAACAGTGACTACAGACTTAGTTAAACAACTGATGGAGCTGGTACTGCTCCTACCCCCCCACCGCAGCCGCGGCAGTAGTACGTGAGCGCTGAGGAACCCCCCGGTCAGACCTGTCAGAGGAGGGAGATGCCGCACATAGGCAGCGGCCAACTGATTACGGAGGATTTCCCTATAGTATTTGAGTTTGTCCTCCCTCTCAGTAGCTGGGAAAAAGGCTCCCATTTTGGACTGGTAGCGAGGGTCCAATACTGTGGAGAGCCATAAGTCATCCCTCTGCCGGATGCTGACTATTCGGCTGTCACTAGCCAGACAAATAAGCATGCTGCGGGCCATCTGCACAAGTGACTCCGAGGGGCTCCCTGCCTCCATTTCCACTGTATACTGCCACGGTGCTTGGGGGTCATCTGCCTCGTCTTCCTCATCTCCATCCACCTCCAACAGCTGCTCCTGCTCCTCCTCCTCCTCTCTTGTCACCTGGGTAGAAAATCCACTCATTTCACCAGACAATGTTTCCGCGCCAATGTCCTCCCTTTCCTCCATTTTCATGTCCCCCACCGACTCATTTGGCCATGGAGAAGTAGTTCGCCACGTACTCCCATCCCCTGCCCCAGACAAGAATTTTTCAGCATCTGTTTCCAGAACATGAAAAGCAATTGCAAAGACGTTTTAATCCATCCCGTTAACCCTGGCGACATGACAAATAACGTTCCGCCCTATACCACGAGATGGCCTCAACAAACTGCTAGGTGGTCACGCATCAAAGCAGCCACACTGGCTGACATCAAGTACAAAGTGAGTACTTCGGGTCCTGGCCCTGGAATCATCAAAAAATCCTTAGATGGCCTTTGTCTCTGTTTCATCATTCCGGTCCCCCAACAACATGTGCAATGCAGAATTCCAGCGGCTGGAAACATTGCATATCAGAGTGTGTTGGGGGAGGCCTTCTGGGCCGCTGGCAACTCGAGGAATGGGATTGATCCTGGCTTTTTTTTGGTAACCGAATGGATACGGGGTATAATGCACGTTTCCCTGCCCCATTTTTTACGGAGAATCTGGCTGAAGAATCGGTGGAAGACCTTCAGGAACTTTTCCACAAACCAGATTTGAACACATGCAACCCTGCAGGCGCATGGACCACATCCCTCATTGGGGCAGCGCGGACACTATGTTTGCCCTCCCATTGTCCGTCACCATGGTTTCCCGATTTGCAGTTTGGCCGTGGAGAAAGCCACACATCGATTACTTGCATCATGACGCTGGAGCAAGTTCCTCCCCTGTGTGACTTCGTTCGCCGAGGCAAGTCCAGGTAGTAAACTGCGTACCAACCGGCTGTGCCCTAAAACCCAAGAGGTAATATAGGAGGCAGTACTTTGTGGGAAGGCTGAGATGGTGGTTGTGGTGAGGGAGGAGGAGGCGGGACATTGGCCGCAGGAGTCACAGCAGTTTTTTTTTGAACAACGGAGAGAAGCGGCGTCTCTGTCCAAGAGTTGTATTAGGTGGTGCCAGGGAGCAGGAAAGCACATTTCACCCAGTGGGCCCTAAAAGGACCTGTTTAAACTGGCCCTGGATCGTAAGTTACCCTCCAGAATGTCCGCGCCTGGTGCCCTTATCACCTTGGAACAAACCCCGATAAGCCTCAGGATTGGCCCACCTTCTGTTATCTTACATATTTTAAGCTTCTGGTAACACGACCATAATTGGGAAAAATAAATTACAGCTTGGAACTCCCATCTCAGCTCGCACAAGCACATTAGTTCTTGAACGGTGCAGGAGTACCACCCATTTGGAAAAGGGAGGGACTGAGTACCAACAACTTGGACAGGAGCACCGGTCAGCTTACAGCACCTAAGATGGTTGGACGCATATAGTTATGTCTCCCTTTGCAATCCGCCCGCTGAACGACAGCTGGTCCATGGATTAGCGAGGAGCAGGAGCAATCTGGACCTGGAGATGATGTCAAAGATAAACAGCTTCCCCTTCTGCCAGGAGGTGGTGGTGAGCTTGACTGCTAAATAGGCATGCCCCTCAGTACACCTGACGAATAATTGAAGCCTTGCCTCACCCGGCCTCCAAGATGGCGGTCGTCTTACATCATGCCAACTAAATTGGTGTTTTCCATCGTCACTGGCTGTCCTCATCACCGGCCTTGGTAATGCAGAGGCCTGAACCTCTTCACAACATGAAGCTCTCCCATGCAACTTTTTCTAACACTATACATTGCCGCCAACTGCAAGAAGCAGGGGATATTGGCCTATTTCTTCGCTGCCAAGTAGCTGTTGACTGCCCTCCTCAAATTGTTCATCCTCGCTATATAGTGGCGCTGAGCCCAGACAACATAGTTGATCTCTGGCTGAGGGAACCGGATGGGACAGAGGCGGGTTGAGGACAGGTGAGGAACGCTGACCCGCTCCTGGCCATGCCAACTAAGGGTTGTGATGACGTTCCCATCGACTCTTGGCTGGGGTTGTCAGATGTCATCTGGTAGGAAGTGGATGACCTAGTCAACCAATCAAGAACCATTGGGTTGCTGAACAACACACAGCCGCTAGATGACAACGGCAGTTGTGGCCTCACCGAGTGAGCCCTGCTGCGACGTCCCCTTGCTGTGCTGGGCCTGCTCCAGGAATGTTTGTGCCTCTGCCACTCGCAGGTGAAGAGCCAGCCACCTCTCTGTCTGACATACTGATGTTTTCTAAAACGTACAGAACTGTTTTGATGAAGAATCTGTATATGATAAATACACACCCTGTATTTGACTCCAAATGAACCCAGTAACATGCTTGGGTAACCCTTGGATATAAATTGCGCTCCACAAATGCACAGGAAAAATTTACTTGTAGTGTTCGTTTAAAAACTCTGTATTTTACTGAATACAAAAGCACAAACAGCCTTCATTAATCTTCGGATATGAATTATGCTACAGGCAAAATTGCTTCTTTGGCGGTGAAAAAGAACGTTTCTTTTACTAAGTACAACTGCAGAAAAATACTTAGTTAACCCTTGGATGTAAATTGTGCAAAAGAATTGAGCAACCAAAAACTACCAGCTTTGTAGCGTGTTACAATGGCGTGTATTTTACGGTACACAACAAGAGAAAAACTTGTAATTAACCTTCGGTTATGAATTATGCTACAGGAAAAATGTCTTTTTTGCCGGTGAAAAAGACGGTTTCTTTTAGTCACCTTAGCAGCAGAACAACGCTTAATTAACCCCTGGATGTAAATTGCGTAAAAGAATTGAGCAGCCAAAATCTACCAGCTTTGTAGCATGTTACAATGGCGTGTATTTTAAGCTACACAGCAAGAGAAAAACTTGCAATTAACCTTTGTTACCACAGCAGCAGAACAACGCTTAATTAACCCCTGGATCTAAATTGTTTCTTTAAATGAATACAACAGGAACAGGCTTAGATAACCCTTGGATATTCAATGTGCTGTGAGCAGATATCATTAAAATGTATATGCAGCTGCAGTGGACGTACACTGGACTTCAGATCCAATACCCCACAAAATCAGAAATGGAATGTTAAGAGAAGCAGTCTCTGAGACAAGCTTTAACACCCCCCAAAAATCGCTGTATAAAATGAGTTGTTTAGTAAAAAGATATCATAGCAGCCGTGGCAGCCCCTTTCCCTAATCAGTAAAAGTGAGAGCGGAAATAGCTCCCAGCGTCGCGCCCGGACTATATATGCGGTGACGTCACAGTAACCCGCCGGTCTCTGATTGGCTTCATCTCTGCACATGTCTCCCAGGCAAAACCCTTCTTCCTCCCCAGAGTTCTTTGCCCCATGTAAGCACCATGTGTTTCTCAAGCCCATTTTAATCAATCAAAAGCACACTTCGTCACGCGAAGTACCCCAAACTTCGATTTCGTTCCGAACCGAAGTTTTCCTGAAATTCTATACGAATTCCACTTCGTTAGAATCAATTCGCCCATCTCTATTCGCAACCTGTAGCGGCAGAGTATCCGGGGTAAAACCCATAATTACAGGAGAAGGGGGACAATCTGGTTGAGGAATTCTCATGATTGCTAAGGGTGAACTCAGCCATAGTCAAAAACTCACTCCACTTCTCCTGGCACTCCGAAACATAGCATCTGAGATATTGTTCTAATGACTGATTAAGTCTCTCAGTTTGCCCATTAGTTTCAGGATGGAAGGCGGAGGAGTAGGACAGAGAGATGCCCAGTCTATCACAGAATACTCTCCAGAACCTCGACACAAACTTTACCCCTCTGTCAGACACAATACTGGAGGGAATTCCATGGAGTTTCAGTATATGACGAACAAATAAATTGGTGAGTAGTTTGGCTGAAGGTAACTTCTTCAAGGCAATAAGATGACACATTTCAGAGAAGCAATCCACGACCACCCAAATCACCGACCTACCCTTGGAGGGAGGAAGATCGGTGATGAAATCCATAGAGATATGAGACCAGGGCCTATTGAGCAATGGAAGGGGGTGCAATAATCCCTCAGGGAGATGTCAGGGTACCTTCGCCCTAGCACAAGTTTCACAGGCAGTAACAAATTCCTTGACATCACGCTGCCACGAAGGCCACCAATTGGTACAGATGGGAGGTTAGCCCGGTGCCTGCGATACCAGGATGTCCAGACAGGACTGAGGAGTGAACTTCCCACCAGAATTTTCAAACGAAGGTGACATGGAACAAAGAGTTTACCAGGGGTAGTCCAGGTGGGGCTGAGCCTTGTGAGTTCGCAATCTCAGAAACTAAATCTGCAGTGAGGGTAGCAGCGACTACTACCGGAGCAAGGATATTTTCAGGTTCCTCCTTTGTGATGACAATTATACCAAAACTTCGGGACAAGGCGTCGGCCTTAACATTTTTAGCCCCTGGACGGTAGGTTACCACAAAGTTGAATCTAGTAAAAAAACAAAGCCCATCGTGCTGGCGGGGATTCAACCACTTAGCCTTGTCAAGATACAGCAGATTTTTATGATCAGTAAGAACAGTCACCCTATGTCTGGCCCCCTCCAGAAGGTGCCTCCACTCTTCAAAAGCCCATTTTATGGCTAGCAATTCCCGGTTACCAATATCATAGTTGACCTCTGCAGTGGAGAATATTCTGGAGAAGAAGGCGATGGGTCGGAGATTGGTATAGGGTTCCGTTCCTTGGGACAGGACAGCTCCTAAGCCTGTCTCAGATGCATCCACCTCTACAACAAAAGGTTGTTCTGGGTCTGGGTGGACCAAGACAGGTGCAGACGGAAAAAAAAAATTTCAAGGTAGAAAATGCTTGCTCAGTCTCTGGTGTCCAGGAGGTAGGGTCAGTCACTTTCCTTGTAAGGTCAGTAAGGGGTTTAACAATCAGGGAAAAATTCTTAATAAATTTGCGATAATAGTTAGCAAAACCTAAGAAACGTTGGTTTATCTTTCAAGGTAGTAGGCCTCACCCACTCAGTGATGGCAGAAACCTTTTGTGAATCCATGCTTATGGAGCTGGGACTAAGTACATACCCCAAGAATCCTATCTCCTGGACTCCGAACAGACATTAGACAATTTGGCGCATAATTGATTCTGGCGTAACCTCAAGAGAACCTCCCTCACATGATCTCGATGGGTATCATAATCTGGGGAAAAGATGAGGATGTCATCTAGGTACACAATTACGAAACAGGAGGTCCCTGAAAATGTCATTAACAAATCGTTGGAAGACAGCCGGTGCATTACACAGACTGAAGGGCATGACTAGGTATTAAAAGTGTCCTTCAGGTGTATTAAAGGCCGTTTTCCATTCTCTTATCCGGATTAGGTTGTACACCCCCCGAGGGTCGTCTTTGGAAAACCATCGGGCGCCCACAACCTGATTAAAAAGATCCGGAATCAGGGGAAGTGGATGCTGTTCTTTTATTGTTATCTTGTTGAGCTCTTGAAGTCAATACAAGGACGGAGACCCCCATCTTTTTTCTCGAAAAAGAAAAAAACGGCACCCACCGACGAAATAGACGGTTGTATGTGACCCTTTTCTAGGCTTTCCTTAATATATTGACGCATAGATTCTCATTCCAGGGTAGATAAGTTGAAATTACGACCCTTGGGCAACTTTGCCCCCGGAATGATAGCGCAGTCATATGGCCAATGCGGCAGAAGACTGTCTGCAACGGTCTCATCAAAGACGTCTTTGAGGTCTTTGAGGTCAGAGACAAATTCGGGAATGGTATGATTATCGTTTATAGAACACACCAATGACTGTACAGTTTTCAAATGGCAACCACATGAGTCCCCCCACTTAACCAACTCCGCAGTCCTCCAGGCGAACACCGGATTATGGAGGCATAACCATGGTAAGCCCAGAATAATATCCGTGGCAAGCCTCTCCATGCCAAAAAAGGACATTTGTTCAAACTGCAAGCACCCAACGTTCAAGGTAATTTCGGCGGTATGATATTCTATTCTTCCCTCAGTTAGATGGGTAGAGTCTGCGCCTGAACCCAAAAGAAGAGAACATAATAGAATTAGTTCTAGCCCTAAAGCTTGAGCCACAGCCATGCTAATGAAACTGACAGCAGCTCCTGAATCGATCAAGGCATGGCAAGCAAAGCTCTTGACCCCAGCTCTTGACCCCAGAAATCAAGGTTACAGGCAAGGTAATCTTATTATCCAAGTTAGGGGGTACCTGTACGCCTGAGTTATTCCTCCTAATGTTCTTCAGGCGTTTGTTGATCTCCCACGGGAAACTAGGCCTGGCTGGGCAACTCCTCAGGAATGGCCGGACTCTCCACAGTAGAAACACAAGGCATTTCCACCCAATGCCCTTTCCTTTTGATAGCCACCGACGTAGAGGCCTAATACCATGGGTCCTTTCCTGAACCCCAGGTGGGAGATGAACGAAGGAGTGGAAGAGGACTTGTAGCAGAAACGGCAGAGAAAGGTTGGACAGGAGAGCCTGACCTGAACTGTCCAGTTGACCCCCAGCCTTTTCCCTGCATCTCTCCCTCAACCTTCTGTCAATGGTTATAGCCAAAGTCATAAGATCTCCCAAAGTCTCTGGAACAGGGTGACTGACCATTGCATCCTATACTGCCTCAGACAGCCCTTGTCTGAAGAGAGTTTTGAGGGGTTGGTCAGGCTACTCAATTACCGAACTCCATTGGTGGAATTCAGAGCAATAATCCTCAGCTGAGTGGGAACCTTGCTGGATGGATAGGAGGTGGGTTTCTGCCAATGCTGCTCGGTTGGGGTCATCATAAATCTGGCCTAGTGCAAGAAGAAATGTATCCACCAAACTCCATTCCGGTGCCTCGGGAGGTAAGCCTAATGCCCATACCTGAGGTGCGTCTTGGAGGAGGGATACTGCCATGGCGACCCTCTCAGCCTCTGAGGAAAAATGGGTAAATCGAAAAAACAGGCGACAAGACTCCCTTAAGGTTCGAAATGCATCAGGATTACCGGCAAAACAGTCGGAAAGCCGCATATTTGGTTTGTGCTGTAAATATTGCCCCACTAGCCCAGGAGCCGATACAGGTACTGATGGGACGACTGGATCAGGGGACGAGGTAGACATGGCATCCAGCCGAAGCGAGATCTGGGACATAAAACCCGCCATGCCCTGAAACTGCGTTGTTAATTCCTCTAGGTGGTCAGAAACCGACAGGTCGGTATTCATCCTGAACCGCCAGGGAATTAATTTAGAATAAGGGCCTGCTTTCATGTCAGTAGTAGTCAGGGACGCACCCAAAGACACAGACAAGTGAGGCCCTAACACTCGCCCCAACCTCTGTCCCTGCCTTTTGGGGAACCCAACTCCTTAACAGGCCGGCCCTTACCAGATGACGGACACTGCACTGAGCTAAGTGCACACAGACAGAGACGAACAAACACAAAACACACAAGAGTAGTCGGATTGTCCAAGTCGATAACAAGACGGGTAGCGCGGTACAAAATCGTAAGACAAGGAGAAACCAGAAACCCAAGCAGGGTCAAAAGGTACAGAAGATCCAAAAAGTGAAGGCTAACTACAGGTACAGAATAGCTATAGCAGGCACATGAAGAAGGAAGCGGTGGCTATAAATAGGGAAAGGGAGGAAGCAGAGCAGAAGGGACAGGAAGCAGAAGCTGTCAATCACCAGAGAATCGATTAACCCCCAGGAGTGCTGGAGGATTCCTGGCCAAATGCGTTGGCCAGATATCAATAAAGATCCAGGACTAAGAGCAGTGTTCATACACAGGAAATCCAAGCCGCAGTTATGGTCGCAGCGGCCGTGGCCAGCGACTAGGGCCAGATGGCGCGAACATGACAAAACCATTCATGTAGCTGTGAAGCTTAGGGTATAGCTAGATTAGAGAATTTTAGTTCTGATTTAGTTAGAGAGAAACTTGTAAAGAAATCTAGTGCAGTATGCAGCCGCAGAGGGTGGGCGTGGGGGGGGAGGGCGGAAAGGAGGGGAGTAATGTGCAGTCCCGTCTCTCCTGTCCTGAACTCGGATTGAAATCACAATTTTTTTTAACACTTGTGGCCAGCAGACTTCGCACCTGAGATTAAATTGTGCCTTTTGTTTTTGCATTTCTATTGGTGTCTGTCTGTGCGTCCCAGTTTTTCGCAAATAGACCTCTTGTACGCAAATTAAGTTACAGATATATTGTACTAACTAGCGCCTGTTGTCAGTGGTGCCAAAACCACCATATCTAATCCATATAACTTTTAAATTGTTCTATTGCCCTCAGTGCGTCTTAGTTTGGCGCAAATAGCGCACTTGTACGATAGTTGTAAATCCCAGGGACTGAAGGAAGAACACTGTTGATTAGGTGTTACGGTTCTTCCACCAGACCTCACTTCACAGATATTTGATAGAAACAATTCTGTTTCAATCCTAGTTGGCTGTTGGAAATTAGAGGATTTAAGAATACCTGTGATTTGGGCCCAACTTTGCAGTACAGTTTTCAATTAAGAGACTGTGAAAAACTTTTCCATACCTTTTAAATTTTTATCTTTCTGAACATGGAGCGAACTGCAGGTGGTAAGCGAGAAAAGAGGGGTGTAGAGCATGGAGGTAGAGGTACGAGAGAAGTTGCACCTTCCAGTGCTGGCGGCAACATGCAAGCCAACGTGTCGTCGGTTGCAGGACCATCAGGCCTGTCATCGGTGGGTCGGTACCCTGTGAATCTCAGTAACAAACAGCATTGCCAATCTGTTCTTCAGTGGTTAATGCAACCTGCATCCAGCAGTTTTACCTCCTCGTCCTCCCAGTCACAGCCACAAATGTCATCATCATCAGCATCCGTCCAACATGAAGCGAAGACAGCCCAAATGTCAACTCATGTACCCACCGCTGTGGATAATCCATTTTCTGAAGAGCGCTTTGATGACACAATGCGGTTTGGGTCAGAAGGCATTTCAAAAGATCAAGAGGCCAAAGAGGATGATTTTGTCTGCTCTGACGCCCAATTGCTGATGCCATCAGAAGAGGCGAAGGAAGCCAGTCAGTCACCAAAAATCCTGAGTAGTCGGCAACACTTTGCAGTGCCTGTGGCTTGTGGCCCGCAACTCCAGGAGGTAGAATGTCAGGACGAGGAAGTCACCTGTGCTGATGATGATGATTACATTGCGGATCCAATGTTTTCTTTTTAGCAGAGTTTGCTTGCCAGCGCTTCATCAGTGGAGGAGGAGGAAGATGATGGGGTAGTGTCAGTACGGGTCTGCCCTCAAAAAGGGAGAGGGCGGTCACACAAGTCCGCTGAGATTATTCCGCCAGCCATGATCAGCGGAAACACCGCTCCTCGCTTATCGCAGTCGAAAAGGTCCAGGACCTGTGAAGCCTGTGCCTTTTTAAATCAAGCCTCAGATTCGGAGAACGACGTCAGATGCCAGATTTGCCTTCAACGCACCAGTAGAGGCAAGAGGCATGGTTTAACCACCATTAACATAAATAGGCACATGCAACTAAAGCAAGCATCGAAAGCAAGATGAGTCACTTGGAGAAAAAAGGCCACACAGGTCCTGGGCTTCCAACCACTGTGACACCCTCTGTCTCCTCCTCTTACTCCGCCATTTCCAAGACCAAGCATTCCTCTGCTGTCCATGTCCCTCAGTGGCATGAACTTGGATCAGCCCAAGTGCCACACACCAGTGCCTGAGTACCACCAGCACCACCAGAGTCACAGCCTACCCCTTCTCTTTCCACCAGTTTGACCTGCATGCCATACAGCGGCCAGTCTAATTGAGAGTAGAATGCAGAAATTTGAGACCGTGCTCATTAATCAACTGGAGACATCTGTTGCGTCTGCTTCATGTTCTTCTAATGTCACGGTGGAACAACGTCAGCAACGTGACAGCAGTGGAGCGCCAAGTAGCTGTAGCAGCAGTAGCAGGCATTGTGGCAGAAGCCTAATGGGTGACCTCTGGCAATCTTTATTTACCACCTCAGTAATGCCTGTAATGCAGGGCACACATACAACACACAGAGACAGGCTTAAGATCATGGTGCGCGACTATCTGCATCTCAACACCGATGTTTTTGGATGTGTTCCGGACCCAATCGACTTCTGGGTATCCAAAATGGATGAATGGCCCGAGCTCACTCGCCACGCCATAGAGGTGTTGTCCTGCCCAGCAGCCAGCGTCATATCTGAGCGGACCTTCAGCACAGCTGGAGGAGTCATTACAGACAAACGCATCCGGCTTTCCACAGATAATGTGGATCGTTTGACTTTCATCAAGATGAATCAGGCATGGATCTCTGATGATGCTGTGGCCCCAATAGCCAATGTCACCGATTAGTTGCCGGTCTACTTCACATTCCTCTTTTAACAGAAATTATAATTTCTTTGACATGATCATGCCAGAAAGAACCCCAGCTTTGAGTTCTGGTCGTCGGCTACGGCCGATGTGACGTAAGCCATGGTTTCTGACATAGTGGCTCATGTGTGTTTACAAGTGTGAAATGTGTTTTCTCCCGGCTAGCTTGATTGATTCCTGGCCGACGCCTGGGCCAGGACTCTGCCAGCACTCCATGGGTTAACCTGGCTCCTGCTGCCCTGGGTTATTGACAGCTTCTACCTTCCTATCTGGTCTTCCTGTTCTTCTTCCTCCTATTGCCTTTGCCCTTAGTTCTCCTGGAAGGTATTTAAGGGCTCTTCTGTCTCCTCTCCTTGCTGGTTATACTGGTCGGTTTTTGCCTATTACTCACCCTCTCTATTCTGTGCCTCCCTGGTTACCTTACTCTGCTTGGATCATGTTTATTCTTCTGCCTTCTGACTTTGTACCGCGTTCCTGACAGTTACCGACTTGGCTTGCTTGACCTTCCCATATTGTGTTTGTATTGTTTGTCTGCGTCTTGTGTTCTCACACTATTCAGTATAGTGCTCAGTCTTCTGGTTGGGGCCGACATGTTAAGGAGTCGGGCACCCCAAAAGGCAGGTACAGGGGTTGGGACCAGTGTCAAGGCCTCACACTGTCTGTGTCTGTTTGTGCGCCCCTGACTGGGTCCCTTACATTCTTACTGAAATTTTTATTCTCAGTTCTCAAAATGTCATTTTGCTGGATTTGCAGTGATGAGACTGTAAAAGACACCAATTGTACAAGGTTTCATGAAAAAAACGCATTCCATTTACTCACTTCATCTTTAAAATTGTTCGCACTGTCAATTGTTTTGGGTTCATGGTGCTGTGAGATACAGCTATAATCAAGGTCCTTTGGAACAGAAATGTAGCTTCTAAGTGGCATTTCTCCTTCTCAATTTTTAACAGTGGCTGAGAAGTCATTTTTATAATTTTTTGGGTCGTGCTGCTGTAAAATGCAGCTATACTACAGGTCCTATTTTAAAAAATGTGGTTTCTAACAGACATTTGTTCTTCACAGTTGTCAATAGTGGCCAAAGGGTCATATTTTGAATTTTTGGAGGCATGTTGCTGTGAAATACAGCTATACTACAGGTCCTTATTGTAAAAAATTGGTTTTTTACAGACATTTGTTCTTCACAATTGTCAAGGAATGGCCAAAGGTTATGTTTTGAATTTTTATTGGGCAATGGTTGCCTGTAAAAAAACAGGAATAGGTAGGACACTGTTAATGGACACATATTGCAAAATGACTTGTTTTTGCAAGATCTTTAACATAGCTAGCAACCCCTGTAGTGGAAAACCCATTTAAAAATTAAAAAAAAAAAGAGAAACAAAAAAGTGGTGGGATTCCATCCTTTTTTTAAAAAAATGTGTTTTTCTAGGTTAAACTACTAAAAAAATGCATGTACAAAATAGCTGATACAAATTTTCCTCTGAATTTACAAGTGAGGTACAGGAAGACTTGAACAGATGTAGGTTATTTTGAGGACATGGTGTATGGAGCACATTTTCCACCCCAAGAACAGAGACAATTTCCCTCCAACACTTGAGTAAAATGAAAAAAAGTATCCAAGAAAAAGGGCACCTTGGTGAAACAGGAGCGTCAAAACCCCCCAGCATTTTCAAGTGAAGCTTTAATTGGGGCCGCACTCATACGGAGGGCAAGCGCTCCCCGTAGAGGCAGAAATTTCTCAAGCATTACCCAGGTCTTGACTGTGTACAAGGAAGGCTGGAGTCTTACTCACACTTCCGCTTTCCCCCCACTCTGCTTCAGCACGACTGTTTTTCGTTGCTGGGGTCAAAGGAATTTTTTGCCGTGTTTAATGGATGAGGACGCCAGCCTGGGCTCTCACAGCACCCAATGTAACTCGGGCCCTGCTAGCTGAACCTGTATATTAATAGATGACGAACACCAGCCCTGGCTCTCACCGCACCCACTGTAACTCCAGCCCTGCTAGCTGAACCTGTGTGTTAAAAGATAGACACCAGCCCTTGTTCCACACACCCAACGTATGTCCGTCCCTGCCTGTTGAACCTGCTTGATTCCCCCGTTGCAGCCTACCCAGCCTTGATCAGTAATTTGCTTTTTTAACCCACTTTTACGTAAATGCAGGATTTTCAGACAGGCCTCGTTGACTACCGGGGGATATCTGTTTCATTTGCTTCACATTCAATGTCACGGTGGAACAATTTCACCATTTAAATGGCAAGTACCTCTGGCAGCCCGCAGGGATGGAAACGAGTTTTTGATAATTATTTCTTATTGCAAATTTTCTCTGATGGTCCATAAGGCACCTGTGCAGGTTTTGGGTCATGTTGCGTTACAGGAAGGACATCAATGTCCATTTCACTAAAATACTGCTTCAAAGACTCTTTTTTCCCAGCTTTTTTTTAATCGGGGGTCATGCGGTTTGGGGGTCAGCTGCGGTCCCGGACGGGCGTAGTCAGCCCGGACTGGCCATAGGGCAAACCGGGAAACTTGCCCGGCGGGCCCGGGGGGTCCGGGCCGCGGGGCCCGGCTCGGAGGCCCCGCCGGGGGGGGCGGTGTCTCCCCCCCCCTGGGCGGCGCCGAGTGGGGGGCGCACGCACAAACCCCAAGGGGTCGCATATTCGCCCCGGGACCCCTGTCCCGGGGGGGCCGAGGGCCCCCTCGCTGCCCCGGCCGGTCACTGACCCACCATGAGCCCCAAAGGCCCCGCCTGCACCGCCGGTCAGGCAGCAGCCGAGGCTGAACATCGGGGATCATTGACCCTCTGTTCACTCCCAGGGGGCCCAGGGGGCAGGCGCGCGATGTGATGACTAAAACGCGCGCCTGTTCCGCGGCCCGCACCGGGAGTGGCGGCCCGCTCCGGAGGGATTGGAAAGGGGGAGGGAAAGACATCAGTAAGTAATTCTTTTATTTTTTAAAAAATACTTACTGCCCGGGCCTCTATATACCCCCCGGCCCTGCCTGCGCTAATCCCCCCGCTGGCCCCTGCCTGGCCTCGTATACCCCCTGGCCCTCTTAATCCCCGGGGCCCTGCCTGGTGCTATATCCCCCCCCCCCTGGGCCCTCCCGGCGCTTACCCCCCCCCCCGGCCCTGCCGGGCCCTTTGATACCCCCCGGCCTCCCCTCCCCCTCTATTTCCCCCTCGGGCCCTGCCGGCCCTCTGTATAACCCCCCCGGCCCCTGTATACCCCCTGGGCCCTCCTGGCGCTATTCCCCCCCTGGACCTGCTGGCCCTCTTAAACCCCCCCCTGGCCCTGCCTGGTCCTCTGAACCCCCCCCTGGCCCGCCTGGGCCCCTCTAACCCCCCGCCCCTTTGCCTGGCCCCGTATCCCCCCCTGGCCCTCCCCGGGCCCTCTGTATCCCCCCCCGGGCCCTCCCCGGCCCCTCTGTACCCCCCTGGCCCTCCCGGGCCCTCTCTATACCCCCCTGGGCCTCCGGGCCCCTCTTTAAAAAACCCCCCGGCCCTGCCGGGCCCTCCCATCCCCCCCGGGTCCTGCCTCCTATAGACGCCCCCTGCAGGGCTTTTGACTGCCCCTGCCTACCTTTTAAATGCCCTGCCTGGCTAAGATGCCCCGCCTCCTATATACCCTGCCAGGCAAAAGACTGCCCCTGCCTCCTACTTACTGACCGGGATGCAAAAATTACTGCCCCGGGCCCCTACAGGGCGATTACTGGGGACGCCCCAGCTAACCTGGCATTTTACTGGGGTAGGGCCCGTCACCTCCCAAAAATTAAGGGAGGAAGGGCCCTTTTTAAAACCTAGCTAATGAGGGTCACTTCATTTTTTTTTTATCTGAAAATTTTTTTAATTTTTAAAATTTTTTTCGGGTCTAACATCCCGCTGTTTGGGGAATTGATGGGAAAGTGCTGGAAGAAAGGGAGTCTAAGATGTATTTGGTAAATTTCTACAGGGACGAGTAGTGGGGCCCCAAAGAAGACACTGATGCTTACCGGGCAGAGAAAGAAATGGAAGGGGAACGACTCATCAGAGAATTGTCATGGAGGTTTGGGGCCCGAAAAAGAAAGGAGAGAAAAACAAAACCCCCATCATATTGTCTCCTGGAGTCCCCGCGTCAGGGGTAAGTTTACTTCGTTTGGGCAGTGCTTTTATTTATGCGATGGTGGGCCTGACTACTGTGAGTGATTTGTGGGGTTTTAGATTAAAAGTTTTGGGCTTTTTAGTGTCATGTGGGCTTTTCCCGGAATTGTAAAGTAAACCTGATCTGTGATGAAGGGGTTTTCCCCTGCCCACTTTTTTTCTTGCTTTTGTGAGGGAGCTCTCACACGGAGCGGTTTTGGGGATTTTTTGATGCGTTTTTTTTTTTTTTTTTTTGTGCAGAAATTACACATTTTAACTGCTCTGCCTTTCTGCACAAAAAAAAGCACCAAAAACCAAAAATACCAAAAAAAAGCTCCGTGTGAAAGCACCTTCAGGTGTAGTTTATTTTTTAAAAATGGCGAGGTGCAGAAAAAAAGGGAATTTTTAATGGGGTATTGTATTGGGCTGGTGGGGGCTTTGGCCAGGGCGATTTTATTTCCCATCCCCGGGCCCGGGCAAAGTCAATGTCCCCAAACAACTAAATTGGGGGGTTTTTTGGGGACTGCTTTTTCCGGGACTTTTTTAAAACAGGGTCGACAGGTTTTTTAAATTCATACTGCGATCCCAGCAGGTATATCAATGTCCATTCAACTAAATGGGGTTCAAAGACTCCTTTTTCTGGCACTTTTTAAATTTTGTGGGTTTTTCAGGTTTGGGTCATGATGTGGAACGGAAGGTAAGTCAATGTCCTTTTTTAACTAAAATGGTGTTCAAAATCCCTTTTTCAGGCACTTTTTAATTTTTGGGGGCAACAGGTTTTTAAGGGTAATTTGCTTTTTAAAAAGGGCAGGGATAGTCAATGTCCAGTTCAAGTAAAAATGAGGTTTTACATAATACTGCCCTTCTTCACTTTTTTTATTTTTGGGAATGCAGGTTTAAGATCAGCTGTGGTACAAGACAGGATAGTAAAGGGTGGATTTTTTTTTTTTTAGGCTTTTATAACCAAGGTGTTTTTCCTAAGATTAGCACGTATCCATTTTTCGTTGTGGGTGTTTAAATTCCCCGCTTCTCCATCCCTGTTTTTTGGGGGAAGAAAAGGTGTTTTTTCCTTCCCATAGACTTTAAATGGTCTCGGGGATTATCTATTACGACTATAGGTACGTCAGATAAGCCGATATCGACTATCGAATCGATTACAATATTTGACACAATCGCTCATCACTAATCACAAGGTCACAAAGGAGTTCAATGTCACCTCAAAGCAACTAAAGGCCTTTCTCCCTATCAGGAGTTCTCTGTCTCTTTAACGTTATTTATGCCTTCTGGTCTAGCCTCAGCCTGAGATTAGAGCATATAGGTTGGTCCTGTTGAAAACCTAAAAAGATCCTTACTTTTGTTTCTTTATCCTTTTGCCTGCTTAGGAAATTGCTTTAGTTGTAATTCCATTCTAGTCTGTATGTGAGAGAGGAGGAATCCATGAGCAGCAGTCTACATTTTACAGAGAAAGGGGCCACGAGCATCAGTTCATTTGTGAAAAAGGAGGAGGCATGTGGAGCAGTCTTTATAGAACAGAGGATGGGAACATAAGCAGCAGCCTGTATGTAAGAGAGGAGGCGATCATGAGCAGCAGGTTATAGTCTGAATGTACAATACAAGGAGTAATGAGCAGCTGTCTATATGAAGGAGGATCAAAAGTCTGTATCTGACAGATGAGGGGGAAAAAAACACAACAGCCAACATATGAAAGAGGAGTTGCACTGATCATCAGTTTATATGAAAGGAGAGGCTGTAAACACCCGTCAATATCTTAGAGAGGAGGGGGCATGAACAGTAGTATATATGAGAAAGGGGAGGCTGTGAAGAGCAGTCAATGTGTGCAATCAGTAGGGCCATAAGCAGCAGTCTATAAGTGATAGAGGAGAGGGCATGGGCAGAAGTATATATGTGAGAGAGAAGGGATCAACATTGATCAACATTGTATATGTGAGAAAGGAGTGAGCAATGAATAGCATCCTATATCTAAAAAGCGGAGGAGGGCATGAGCAACCATTAACACTTGAGAATTACCAAAATGTGAAAAAGAAGGGTTCCATGAGCATGAGTCTATATGCATAACAAGGGGAAGCCCCTAGAAGCAACCACTATGAGAAAGGAAGGGTAATGAGCAGCAGTCAATATGTAAGAGAGAAGGGAGCATGAGTAGCAGTCTATAAGTGAGAGATGGAGCAGTCATTCGCAGCAACGCATATGTGAGAGAAGAATGGGCCATGATCAGCATTTATAGCTGAGAGAGGTGGGGGCCATGAACATCACTCTTTATGTAAGAGAGAATAGATCATGGTTGGCAAAGGGACCATAAACATAACTCTGAATATGAGGGAAGATAAACATGAACCATAGTCTATACCTGAAAGAGGATTGGGCATGATTAGCGGAGAAGAAAGGGGTGATGAACAGTAGTCTATGTGAAAGACGAAAGCACAAAAACCTATCAGCAGCACACTGCAGATTCAAGGTACAGATAAACACTGAAAATATTAATATTTCAAAATTTAAATTACTGCTGAACTAGTATACTGTATATGAACATCTAAAGCTATTAGCACGCATGTTGGTCAAAATTTGAGGACCTATTCACCAATAGAAAAGCTGAAAAAAAGACACAGGAGAGGAGACAGTTATAAGCAGGGGTCTATATATGAGAGGATAGTGTTATAAGCAGCAGTCTATATGTGAGAGAGGAGAGGGTTATAAAAATCAGTCTAGGTGAGAGAGGAGAGAGTTATACTGTAAGCAGCAGTCTATATATGAGTGAGGAGAGGGTTATAAGCAGCAGCTATATGTGAGAGGAGAGGGTTATAAGCAGAAATCTATATGTGAGAGAGCAGAGGGTTATAAGCAGCAGTATAAATATGAGAGAGGAAAGGGTTAAAAGCAGCAGTCTATATGGGAGAGAGGAGAGGGTTATAAGCAGCAGTCTACATGTTAGAGAGGAGAGGGTTATAAGCAGTACTCTATATGTATGAGAGAAGAGGGTTATACACAGCAGTCTATATATGAGCGAGGAGAGGGTTATAAGCAGCAGTCTATATGTGAGAGGAGAGGGTTATAAGCAGCAGTCTATATGTGAGAGAGCAGAGGGTTATATGCAGAAGTCTATATGTGAGAGAGGAGAGGGTTATACTGTAAGCAGCAGTCTATATATGAGTGACGAGAGAGTTATACTGTAAGCAGCAGTCTATATATGTGAGAGGAGAGGGTGATAAGCAGCTGTCTATATGTTAGAGAGGAGAGGGTTATAAGCAGTACTCTATATGTATGAGAGAAGAGGGTTATACACAGCAGGTCTATTATGAGCGAGAGAGGGTTATAAGCAGCAGGGGGATACTATATGTTAGAGGAGAGGGTATAAGCAGCAGTCTATATTGAGAGAGCAAGGTTTATATGCAGCATCTATATGTGAGAGAGGAGAGGGTTTATACTGTAAGCAGGCAGTCTATATTAGTGACGAGAGTAGTATACTGTAACCAGCTCTAATTATGAGTGAGGAGAGGGTTAGAAGCAGCAGCCTATATGTGAGTGAAAAGAGGGTTAAAAAGCAATGTCTATATATGCATAAGAGAAGAGGGTTATAAGCAGCAGTCTATATGTAAGTGAGAAGATGGTAATGAGAGGCAGCCTGTATGTGAGAGAGAAGGAAGGTTTTAAGTAGAAGTCTATATGTGAGGAGAGAGATGGTAAAAATCAGCAGTCTATATGGGTTAATAGCAGTAGTATATATAAGAAAAATGAGAGGAATATAAGCAGCATTATATATATGAGAAAAGAGAGGGTAAAAAGGAACAGTTTATATGTGAGAGAGGAAAAGGTTAATAGCAATAGTCTATATGTGAGAGAGAAGAGGGTTATAAGAAACAGTCTATATGTGAGTAAGAAGGCGGTCATGAGAGGCATGTGAGAGAGAAGTAAGGTTATAAGCAGCAGTCTCTATGTATGAGAGGAGAGGGTTATAAGCAGCAGTCTATATGTGAGAGTATAGGGTTATATGTAGCAGTCTATATGTATGAGAGGAGAGCGCTATAAGCAGAAGTCTTTATGTTAGAGAGGAGAGGGTTAGAAGCAGCAGTCTATATGTTAGAGAGAAGAGGGTTATAAGCAGCAGACTATATGTTAGAGAGGAGAGGGTTATAAGCAGAAGTCTATATGTGAGAGAGGAGAGGGTTATAAGCTGCAGTCTATATGTATGAGAGGAGAGGGTTATAAGCAGCAGTCTATATGTGAGAGGAGAGGGTTATAAGCAGCAGTCTATATGTGAGAGAGGAGAGGGTTATAAGCAGCAGTCTATATGTATGAGAGGAGAGGGTTATAAGCAGCAGTCTCTATGTGAGAGGAGAGGGTTCTAAGTAAGCGAGTCTATATGTGATGATAGGAGAGGGCATAAAGCATCAGTCTATTGTTAGAGAGGAGAGGGTTATAAGCAGCATTCTACAAGTTAGATAGAGAGGGTTATTCCAGAAATCAATATGTTAGAAAGGAGAGGGTTATAAGCAGCAGTCTATATGTGGGAGAGTAGACGGTTATAAGCAGCAGTCTATATGTATGAGAGGAGAGGGTTATAAGCAGCAGTCTATATGTGAGAGGAGAGGGTTATAAGTAGCAGTCTATATGTATGAGAGGAGAGGGCTATAAGCAGAAGTCTATATGTTAGAGAGGAGAGGGTTATAAGCAGCAGTCTATATGTGTGAGAGTAGACGGTTATAAGCAGCAGTCTATATGTTAGAGAGGAGAGGGTTATAAGCAGCAGTCTATATGTAAGAGGAAAGGGTTATAAACAGCATTCTATATGTGAGTGAGAAGGCGGTCATGAGAGTCAGCCTGTATGTGAGAGAGAAGGAAGCCTTGTGGTAATCTATATCAGAGAAAGAAGGGGCATTAAGCAGCAATTAATATGTGAGAAAGGAGACAATTATAACTTCAGTGTATATGTAAGAGAACAAGGGGGCATGACCAGTTGTCTATATCCAAGAGAGGAGGGGGTTATGAGCATCAGTCTATACATGATATAAGAGGGGTACAATTGTAACAGTCTGTATGTGAGAGAAGAAGGGGTCATGAGTAGATGTCTATTTGTGAAAAAGGAGAGAGCCATAAGCACAACTCTATATATTAGAGTACAGGGACATAAGTAGCAGTCTATATGTGAGAGAGAAGGGTTTATAAGTCTAAGTTTATAAGGCTAAGTCTACACTGCATCGGAAAAAAAACGGCCAGAAAGCTGCCGTCTTTTTTCCGATGCAGGACCGCGGTTTTTGTCAAGTTTTGCACTAAACCTGCGGCTGTTTCCCGTTTTTTTTTACATCGCCCATACAATTGTATTGTATGGGAATACAGCAACAAAACTAAAAGCGCCGGTGTATTATACAACATGTTGTATAATACACCGCCGCCAAAAGACGAGCAGAGAAAAGACGAGCTGTGGAGACTGCAGCTCGTCTCTCCTATTGCTGCCTATGGGGCTGCACGAATTATCGTATCTTCGGCGCTTTTAAAAAACTAAAAGCGCCGGAAATATGATCATAATGCTGTGCAGTGTGGACACAGCCTAAGTCTTTATGTGATAGAGTAAAGGGACATGAGTACTAGTCTATACAAAAGAATAAAGAGACAGCCTATGTAGGAGATGAGCAGTAGTCTATGTGAGAGAGGGGAACACACAGAAACAAACCAGCAGCACTCTGCAGACATGGTGCTCAAGGGGAAGATCTGTGTCCATGGTTTCCCATTTAGTTTTACTGATGTTCAATTTTTAAGGTAGGACTTGATGGATCGTTTGGAATCTAGCCACCAAAGGTTCTCCAGCCTCGGCTCTGTTGGGGGTAGAGGACTTTTCTGAGGAGGTGAGTATTGGGCATTCTGATGCGGTTGTCCATCCAGAGGAATAGGTTTTGAAGGATCATGGCTTTGATACTGGTCATCCCTAACTCAGGAAGGACAGGGGAATCAGAGGTATAACTTGAAGCTCTCGAGCCCCAATGCAAAAAGTTAAATTGGGCCCCCCAACTATTATGTGCTAATTATAATATTGGTGTCTTCCTATATGGCAGAAGGGCTTTTGGGCCCCCTCAGGCTTCAGGGCCTGGTAGTGACTGTTATCTCTGCATCCTCTATAGCTACGCTCCTGGTGGGAATTGGTATGGGGATCCTCCCATCTGTCATGCTGAATCTTCTGCAGACAGAATTGGAATCTTTTAATGGTCGTCAGATGTCATGTGGTGGTTTTATTCAGTCACTATGTGGTGGTGATATGTGGTCATGGTGTTGTGATATTATTCAGTCACTATGTGGTGGTGGTATGTGGTCATGATGTGGTGGTATTATTCAGTCACTGTGTGATGGTGATATTTAGTGGTATTATTCAGTCACTATGTGGTGGGGATATGTGGTGACGATATGTGGTGGTTTTATTCAGTCATTATGTGGTGGTGATATGTGGTCATGGTGTGGAGGTTTTATTCAGTCAATATGTGGTGATTATTTGTCATCATGGTGTTGTGGTATTATTCAGTCACTATGTAATAATGATATGTGGTCATAGTGTTGTGGTATTATTAATTCACTATGTGGTGGTGATATGTGGTCATGGTGTGTTTGTATTATTCAGTCACTATGTGGTGGTGATATGTGGTCATGGTGTGTTTGCATTATTCAGTCACTATGTGGTGGTGATATGTGGTCATGGTATTTTGGTATTATTCAGTCACTATATGATGGGGCTATGTGTTCAAGGTGTGATAGCATTATTCGGTCACTATGTGGTGGTGACATTTGGTCATGTTGTGGTGGTATTATTCAGTCACTTTGTAACAGTGATATATGGTCATATTGTTGCACTATTATTAATTCACTATGTGATGGAGATATGTTGTCATGTGTTAGTATTATTCAGTCACAATGTAGTGGTGATAAGTGGTGATGATATGTGGTGGTATTATTCAGTCACAATGTGGTGGTGATATGTGGTCATGATGTAGCAGTATTATTAATTTAATATGTGGTGGTGATATTTGGTCATGTTGTTGTGGTATTATTCAGTCATTATGTGATGGTGATATGTGGTCATGGTGTTGTGGTATTATGCAGTCACTACAATATGTGGTGGTGATATGTGGTCCCGATGTGGTTGTATTATTTAGTCACTATGTGGTGGTGATATTTGGTCATTGTGTTGTGATATTGTTTAGTCACTATGTGATGGTGATATGTGATCATGGTGTTGCAGTATTATTCATTCACTATGTGGTGGTGATATGTGTCATGGTGTTGTGGTATTATTCAGTCACAATCTGGTGGTGATATATGTTGGTATTATAGGGTGACTGTATGACCATTATTTAGAGGGATCATCCATAGAACATTGTCTTACAGCTATCTGTAAATTTGTATTTATAACATGTAGTATTTGAGTGACCTTCCATATACATCCACTGTTGTCCCACTGCTTCCACATTTGTGCACTTTGAAGACTCAAGCCCTCGCTCTGTCTTGATTACTTGGACACATCCTTTATGAAATGATAGATTGACCAATCAGGTCACATGGACAGCAGTTTTCCTTAATTTTTCTAGCATATAAAAGAGCCTCCTCCCCACTCATGTGTCCTGGGGAAACACAGTAATAAAACAACAGAAAACAAAAGCTCCAAATGCCATTACATAACACTAGAATGTGGAGTGGGGGCATGAAAGGAGAATTGTGCACAGGGCACAAGTAGTGTAAGGCCAGACCTGGCCTCACACGGGGTGATGTAGAGGGACGTATGCCGTATATATGCTGTATGTCCTTCACTCAGGACCATCTCTGTAATCACCCTGCACGTATCCCAACTCGTGCGGTGGAATCCTGCCCTATTTCATGTCATTTATGAGGTCTCACCATCTCCACTTCTGTGGTAAGCAGGGAGCAGCCATTGCCATTACTTCCGAATCTGATGGTTTTGGTGTTTCTGACCAGTTCTGTGTCTTCCTTTACCGAGGCACTCACCGGTTCTGCTGAGGTGAGAAGTTAGGCTTATAATCTGTCCTCAAAGGCCATGATGTAACCTTAATCGTTGTATAACTAAAGGTTCTGCAACTTTCTAAATGGGACACAACTGTTAGAAAGGAGGATTCAATATTTATGGAAAACTACTTTTTTTTTTTAATTTTTAGCAATTTTTTGTTTTCATTTTGCTAGGCCCCTGCAATTAAAAAATTACATATAAAATATCACTCTTCTCTAGCAATGAGATAAAACTCCTGAATGGGAAGAAAAGATTTTTACTTCAGCTCACTTTACTTCAGCTGCTGCTACTCTCTATGTAGTCTTACTACAAATCACATGTAATGACAATGATTGCTATATTGTTCTCTCCACAGGGATAGATGAGATTAGACTAGATTATTAGCAATACATGAAAAGAAGATGGGGTAGCAGATCATATGGGTAGCATGAGGTGCATTGAGGAACTATTAAAAGGTGCATTATTTGTATTGGTGGCCTGTCATTGGAAACTCATTATTCATTCAGCAGGGTGGAACAGGGCTGACTAGGTCAAGCCATCTGGAGTGGGGACACCCTTTCAGGACAAACACCCCACATGGAGGTAGGGTCTTCCAGGTAATGGTGGTAGGGTTATCTAATCCCAGGTTAACCTAGTTGACACTACTTAATACAGACCCTTAATTTAGGACTTGTGTTGATCGAACCGTTCGATTTTTTTAGAACTCGAGCCGAACCGAGCTTCTTATGGTTTGTTTGATAAAAGTTTATGTTCGATATGTGTTCTCCACACGTTTTGGCGGCATCCAATCATTGCAGAGCACAGAGGAGTGTCAAAAACGTCATCACTGAGGTGTAGGGCTCTCTTTGGCTGCTAAAATCACATGACCCTGTTATATGTATGTATGTTTCACTGTATTTTCTTGTGAACGCCATTTCCAGTTCACTTTCTGTACTGAACGCACTGCTCTCTTTCTGCTTGCTTGCATGCATGCAGGCACACAATTTCTCAGCGATTTTAGAAAGGAAAAGCTGGTATTTAGATTAGTTGGGGGGTACATTAAGCTTACAGAGTCATAGACAGCAATAGCTAGGGAGTTTTGTATTGCTGGCTGCATCTTTCTCATCTTTATTTTGAGTGCCTAAAAGTTAATTTTTGCTGTTATGGGGATCCAGCCACTGCAGAAGACATCATTAGCAAATCTCCTATAGAAAATAAATTTATTTCAAATATTGGTTGCTTGGTGCAAATTTTATTGAGTGCCCAAAAGTTCATTTTTCCAGTTTTCGGGGTACAGCTGTTGCTTAATATTCCTTTAGCAAATCTCCTAAAGAAAGAAATCTATTTCAAATAGTGGTTGCTTCTTGAAAATTTTACTGAGTGCCCAAAAGTTAATTTTTGCTGTTTTCTGGGTACAGCTAGTGCAGAAGACACCGTGAGCAAATCTCCTAAAGAAAGAAATTTATTTCAAATAGTGGTTGCTTCTTGAAAATTTTACTGAGTATCCAAAGGGTCATTTTTGCTGTTTTGTGGGTACAGAAAATCACCAAATCTTTACCTTTTTAATATTTAGGTTTTTGAACATGGAGACAGCTACAGGTGTTAAGCGAGCAAGGAGGGGCGTAGGACTTGGAGCTAGAGGTACGAGACAAAGCACTCCTTCCAGTGCTGGCGACAACAAACAAGTATGCAGATCGTCAGTTGCAGGACCATCAGGGCTGTCATCGCTTGGTCGGTTCCCTGTGCATCTCATTACTGAAAAGCGTTGACAATCTGTTCTTCAGTGCTTAACACAGCCTACATCCAACAGTTTTACCTCCTCTTTCTCTCAGTCACGGCCACACATTTCATCATCATTAGTCCAAACTGAAGCAAACACGGGCCAAATGTCACCTAATATACAGACTACTACAAATAATCCATATTCTGAAGAGTTCTTTGATGACACAATGCGGTTGGGGTCAGAAGGAATTTTTTTTTTTTAAATATATTTTATTATTTTATATGTAAATATAAATTATTTATAAAAAAAAAAATATTTTATATATAAATACATGAGCATTCAATTGCCAAGTTACACAGTAATACAATATTTGTCCACATCATGAGACTGTTCATTATTCAGCTAAGTAGACTCTGGTTGATTATTTGAGTCGCACCGCTCTCAATCCGAACAAATCATAGAAGGACACTTTGAACCAAGTCCGAAAGAGTTGGTTGTGGAATATGAGAGAAATGGAAGGTGTGTCTGATTCTCGTACCACTAAGCATCTTTGAACACCCAGCCTCAAGAAAACAATAAAGACAACAACAACGCAAACACCAAGGAAAGAAGAAGAGAAGGGGGGAGAAGGGAAACTAACACATCCACTAGATCCTCCACATTTGTTAACTCTTTTGGATTAGAGATTGGTTATGAAATCCCGTAACTGCTTAGATTTGGGCCACTTTTTTACATTCCCCAGCATTATAGTGGGTTTTCCCCATGTCCTATATCTTGAGAATCCCCAGTGATCCTGTCAGTTCGCCCTCCAAATAGTAAGTTTAAATGGGGTTACTAAAATTTTAATTTCTTCCCTGTCCAAGAAAGATCTGATAAAAGATGTCCATTTTGCAAAAAATGTCTCAGTTTGGGAGACTTTATTCTTTTCGGTCTGTAGTCGATCCATGATTAAATAATGTTTTACCTGGAATTTCAATAGATAAAAAGGCCAAAGAGGATGATTTTGTCTGCTCTGATGCCCAATCGCTAATGCCCTCAGAGGAGGAGAAGGAAGCTGGTCTGTCAGCAGAAATACAGAGCGGTCAGCAATGCCTCACAGATGCAGTGCCTGTGGCTTCTAGCCTGCAGCTTGAGGATGTAGACTGTGAGGAAGTGGAAGTCACCTGTGATTATGATGATGACATTGCGAATCCAACGTGGTCTGTTGAGAAGCAGCTGGATAGCGCATTATCAGTGGAGGAGGAGGATGATGGGGTAGTGTCAGTGAGTTGCAGGCCTCAGAAAGGGAGAGGGCAGTCGCACAAGTCCGCTGACATTGCTCCGCCATCTGTGGTCAGTGGTGGCAGCAGGAACACTGGTATTCGGTTTTCACAGTCAACGAGCTCCAGGACCTGTGAAGCCTGGACCTTTTTCGATCAAGCCTCAGATTCACCGACTGATGTCATATGCCAGATTTGCTTTCAACGCGTCAGTAGAGGAAAGAATATAAAGAGTTTAAGCACCACCACCATGAATAGGCACATGCATGTAAAGCATGAATTGCTGTGGAAGAGTGACTTGGAGAAAAAAGGCCATACAGGTCCTGGGCTTCACCACGTGTATCTTCTGCTCCTCCTCTCCTCCGCCAACCTCTAAGCCCAAGCGGGCCTCAGTTGCCGATGTGCCAGAGCAGCATGAACAAGCACCCTCCCCAGCCCCAGATACTGTGGGCCGATTCCCACCACCAGCAACACAGCCTACATCCTTCCCTTCGAAGACTGACCTGCACGCCATACAGTGCCATGCAGCAGCCAGCGTCTGTTATCCAGGTTGGCAGAAGAAACACTTTCCACCAACCATTCCAAAGCCAAAAGCTGAATGTCTGCATTGCCACTATTGACCTTGGAATGTTCCTTCTGCTGTGACACAAATGGGTTCCACCATATCATGGCCCTGGCATGCTCCGAATATCAGATGCCAAGCAGGCATTTCTTCGCCAGAAAAGCTGTCCCTGCCCTGGCCTGCCACATTGCAGAAAAGATCTCCAGAGCATTGGCTGCATCCGTGTCCATCAAAGTCCATCTCACTACAGACACATGGACTAGTAAGCATGGTCAAGGGTGTTATATCTCACCGACTGCTCACTGGGTGAGTTTGGTGGATGACAGTGCCTCTGGTGATGGGTCTCGGCCTACACTCTTCCACACTGCAGGCAGGATGGAAACTCCAGATCCCCAACCTCGACGGGTAGTATCACGTGCCACAAGAGACCAAGCCATTATCAAATTAATTTGTCTTGGAGACCATCAACACACAGGTCAATAGCTGTGAACAGTTCTGCACATTCAGATGGACCAGTGGCTGGGTGCTAAGAACCTGGCGCCAGGCAAGGTGGTGTGAGACAACGGGAGATATCTCCTTGCTGCCCTTGAGATTGGTAGACTTACGCACATCCCTTGTCTGGCACAAGTCATGAACCTGGTTGTGCAGAAATTTCTCAAGCACCACCTGGGTCTTGACTGTCTGCTGAGGAAGCCTTGAGGTCTCCGCTCACTCTTCCAGTGTTCGTACCTGCTTCCACATGTCTTGCAGCATTGCAGCATCATGTGGGCATCCCCATCAACCGTTGGATATGTGATGTGGCAACATGCTGGAATTCCACCCGCCACATGCTCCAGTGATTGTAGCAGCATAGTACTGACATTATACAGTATGATGTGTTGTATGACAAGCAGTGGTGCGGACCTCGGGGTGTTGACCCATAGAGAGTGGAGCCAGGTGAAGGATCTCTGCACCAACCTTGGCAGTTTTGAAGAGGCCACCAAAATGATCAATCAAGACGAGGCATTGTCAGCATGACCATTGCGGTCATATTTTTACTGGAACAAACGGGATCTTTTTACTGGAAGATCCCGTTCGTGCCCCTCGACCTCAAGGCTTTGGAAATCCTGGCTGCCTCTCACACATGAGTGCTTGGATGCTACATTACCTGCAACATGATCCCTGCATCAAGGCAATCAAAATGAACAGTGATTAGTGTGTGGCCACCTTCCTTGATCCATATTACAAGACAAAAGTGAACAATTTCCTTCTACCCACACAAATGGACAGCAGAATGCAGGAATTTGAGACAGTGCTCATTGACCAACTCGAGACATTTGTTGCGTCTTCTTCCCATTCTAATGTCACGATGGGACAACGTCAGCAACGCTGCAACACTAGAAGGACAAGCAGCCAAAGCAGCAGCAACAGGCAATGTGGCAGAACCCTACTGGGTTACATTTTACAATCCATGTTTACCACCTCACCACACCTGCAAGGCAGGGCCGAATTCAGACATACAGAGACCGCCTTATAACCATAGTTCATAACTACCTACGGCTCAACACCGATGTTTTTGGACTTGGTCTGGAACCTATTTGATTTCTGGGTGTCCAAACTAGATTAGTGGCCTGAGCTTGCTCAACACACCATAGAAGTTTTATCCTGCCCAGCAGCCAGCGTTATCTTGGAATGCACCTTCAGCACAGCTGGCGAGGTGATAGCTGACAAACATATCCGTCTTTCACACTTTGACAGTGTAGCACCATTCTTGCACCTGGACACCATCTTGGACCGTCCTGGGGGTTTATTCAGCTCACGGATCACCGCTTTCATAGCAGATTGGCAGACAGACTCGGAATTCCGTTTGAAACTTGCTGCAGCCAGCTTTATTGAGGTCCAGGATACAGGTAACAAAACAAACAAACAAAAGTCTTGGCTGTCTAGCTACTACCTAAACACATACAGTAGAGAACCCTCTCTAACATGACCTGGACCTACTGTCCAGCATCACCACACAGCAACTTGTACTTTACCCAGTCCCCTACTGGGTTCCAGCTTTTCCTAAGCCTCAGGGGCCAGAGCCTCCTTCAGGCTCCACTGCCACCCCAAACTGCAGGTAGCAGACCACGCCCCCTTAACCACTGCAAGCCAAGGCCTGTTATAGCCCTCCAGGTACTGGCCCAACACATGGCCTGGAACATGAGGACGGCCTTCCACCCAACGCTACGACCGTCTCGGGAAAGGAAACCCATATCTGGCTGCAAGGCAGTCATTCTTGCTACCTGTGTCAGTAATATATTGTTACTGACACCAACAAGTTTCCTTCCCCCACCGAACCCAGTTTTTCGATGGCACGTTTGGAGCTGGTATCCTGCTAAATTCCACCTAGTGGCAGAGAACTGCAACTGCACACAGTCACTCTGCCACAACACATAGGAGATTTGGAGACGGTGTGTTATACAATTTCTGACCCCCCAAAACTGCAAAAATTTAACTTTTGTGCACTGAGCATGATTTCGCAAATCCAAGCACTCTGTATAATATATATCCATGTATATGAGAGTTAGGTGTTATGGATGCCTGCAAATGTTGCCAAATAACTGCTTCTGGGTGTAGGAAAGATACAGCCAGCAATACCAAACTCCCTAACTATTGCTGTCTATGGAGAGAAAAATGCTATCTAACTAGGAGCAGTCTGTACAGTACAGAGAGTGCGCTGAAAATGGCATTCACAAGGCAATACAGTAAAATATATATATTTTATGGCCGCCAAAAGTGCAGAAAGGTGATTGGATGGCCGGCAAAGGTACAGAAAGCTGCTGAAAACGAAACTGAAAATGGCGTGTCGAACTAGAACTTTACTCGAACGAACAGTAAAATATTCGGTTCAAGTTCTAAAGAATCGAGATGTTCTACTAGAACGTAACTTTTCTAGAACAGTTCGATCAACACTAATATAGAGGAGTATATAATACAACAGTATGAAAGAAAGTGTTATGCATCAAACATTTTGGCACATAACACTCAACAGTGGTACATAGAGTGTTATGAGGCAATCTTTGAATGGCACTTTTGCATCAAACTTTGGCACATTCTCGGTACATTAACCCCTAACGCCTAGGCCTATTTTTCTTTTTCCACGTCAGTTTTTTCCTCCTTGCCTTCCCAGAGCCATAACTTTTTTATTTTTCCACCTACATAGGCAAATGAGGACTTTTATTTTGCAGGACGAGATGTACTTTCTAATGATGTTATTCATATTTCCATAGAATATACTGAGATACTGCAAAAAAATTCTAAGTTGGGCAAAACGTGAAAAACTAAAAAGTCCTTTCGCCATGTTTGCGGGAGTTTTGTTTTTATGGCATTCAATCTCCAGTATAAATGATGTGTTCTCTGTATTTACAGGTTGATATGTATCCGGCAATACCATACATGGGATTTTGTGATGTTTAAGTACCGTAAAGAAAATTCAAAACTTTCTCTATTTTTGACATTTGCCCAGCGGCGCCATTTTCGGCAACCAATAACTTTTTTGTACTTTCACCTATAGACTTCAATGAAGTGGCATTTTTTTGTAGGCTGAAGTGCACTTTTTATTGCTATCAGTTAGGAATACATGTGACTTTTTGTATTAAATTTATTCCAATTTTTATGGGACGTGAAATGACAAAAACAAAACCCCGCAATTTTGTAGTTTGGAATATTTTACACTTCCGGTGTTCAGTGTCTGGGATAAATGAGGCTATGTTTTAATAGATCGGACTTTTTGGGATGTGACAATACCATATATGGGGAACTTTTTTATTATTTTTTTTATTTGTAAAATTACAAAAGGGGGGGTGATTTGAACTTTTAATTTTTTTTATTTTTTTACATTGTAAAACATTTTTTTGGTACTTTAGCTTTGAGTCCCCCTATGGCGCTTCACAAGTAGGGGGTGCAATCATTTATACAGCTGAATGCATTATAATACAATGCATTAGGGTATACAAAGATGGCGGTATAGCTACTTCCTGCCTGGGGCCGGAAGCAGCAAAATCAAAAACATGGCGGATTGGAAGGGCCACAATTAATTTATCTTACTATATTGATAGACATCTACAGAATCATGTCAAAGGTTTATCAAGCTATTTGAAATGAGCATCTGATTGTGATACTTTTGGAGACTCCCCACCATTCTGATCATTTATTCATCATTATGGATGTCTCATCCTTATATAGCAATATACACCACAATGTAGGGATTGGGTGTGTCCACAAATGTTACACTTCAGACTTGGATTTAACAGATGCACAAAAATCATTTTTAATTATAGGATTGCCATTTATTTCAACACATTTTTTTTACCCATTTACCTAAGAATTCAAGTGCTTCTTATAAGCTTCCCCTCCATATAAAAAAGATCATCAATAAATCTTTGGTACAACACTACTTTAAAAAAAAAAAAATCACATTACTGGGACTTTTCAAAAAAGGCCCGTAAACATATTTGCATGTGAGTGGGTGACCTGAAGGCCCATCGCCGTCCCACTCGTCTGCCTATAGATTACATGCAATCTATAGGCAGACGAGTGGGACGGCAATGGGCCATCCAGTAAAGGTCCATAAACATATTTGCATGTGAGGTGGCAACTTGATGGCCCATCATTGCCCCACTCATCTGGTTATGCCACCCCACCTGTGATGGGGTTAGCGAGAATCAGTTGGGGAAGCATAACATAAGTCACCAATATTCTAAGTAAGTTTATTTCTAAAGGTGTTATTGCCATGAAATTCTTCCCAGATGTCAGTAACAAACCATCCAATCCACACAGGTAAATAAATCAAACCATAGATGTCAATAAATGATGTGAAATGATGTGTAATAATGAGAAAAGACCCAGGGAAAAGTATTGAACGTACTTCTGGAAATGCATTGAATACTTGGTGCAGACACCTTTGTTGGTGATAACGCTTCCTGTATCTTCACACCCGTAAGTTTCTGTGGGCTCCTTCTATGAACTCTGAGATTTAGGGCGACAGTTTTCCAGCAAAATTTGCGGCTGATTTATGTCGGCGCCGGGGCGCGCTCATACATACTATGTAAAGTTCGCCGCGCCTCGCCAGTGTTTGGGCGCAGTGCGGGACTTAGGCGCCGTGCGGGGGTGCACTAAGATGTCGCGCCGGGATCGCGATCATAAATACTATGTAAAGTTCGCCGCGCCTCGCCAGTGTTTGGGGCGCAGTGTGGGACTTAGGCGCAGTGCGGGGCTGCGCCTAAGATTCGTCGCCCGAGGTAATGCACTCATACATAACATGTAAAGTCCGCCGTGCCTCGCCAGTGTGTGGGGCCCAGTGCGGGGACATGGGCGCAGTGTGGGACTGCGCCTAACATGTATTCCGATTCGAGACAGGCTGGAAAACAGCGAGAAATCATTAAAGATGTCCATGGGGAGTATGAATCCAAAAATCGCCTTTATAAAGGCATAAAACATTCTCTGAAAAAGAGCTGCAACCTACTAAAAAAATACTTAAATAAAATGACTTTCCAAAAATCTAGAACGGCGCTATATCGGGAAGTTGGATATTTGAAATTGCCGGGAAATACAGTAATTCAAATCCTGTAAGCTATTCTGATTGGTCGGCAGAAACCAACCAATCAGAATAGGAGCGACAGTGAACCATTAAAACCTATAGAGAAGTTTGGACGAATCAAAATCAAAGGTGGGACAGTTCAAAATACAGTAAAAATACAGAAAAGTGCTGATTGGTTGAGCTAGTGGGGGCTTGGCTATCTCGACCAATCAAAATAGGAGCGACAGAGACCCATTATAACCTATGGAGAAGTTTTGACCAATCAAAATCAAAGGCGGGACAGTTCAAAATACAGTAAAAATGCTGAAAAGAGCTGATTGGTTGAACTAGCGGGGGCTTGGCTATCCCGGCCAATCAGAGAGCGAGCTACTTCTCCCATTGTAGTCTATGGAGAGATCGCGGCAATGAAATCTCGGCGCTCAGTGCCCTGCGGCATGGAGTATGAATAGAAAAATTCATTTTTATTAAGTGTTAAATATCTGTAAAAGAGCTGAAACCTTCTATAAACATAAATCAATTAAATCCCGAACAACGCATTTGGCGCCGAGACCGGCGCTACATCAGGAATTGCAATAGAGAGAATTGCCGGGAAATACAGTAATTCAAATTGTTTTAGCTCTTCTCATTGGTCGGCAGAAACCAACCACTCAGAACAGGAGCGACAGTGGCCCATTCTAACCTATGGAGGAGTATTGACCAATCAGAATAGGATCGACAGTGACACCTTCTAACCTATGGAGAAATATTGACCAATCAAAATCAAAGGCGGGACAGTTCAAAATACAGTAAAAATGCAGAAAAGAGCTGATTGGTTGAAGAGCTGATTTTTTTATTCATACTCCATGCCGCACGGCGCTGAGACCCGAGATTTAATTGCGCCGATCTCTCCATAGACTACAATAGGAGAAGTAGCTCGCGCTCTGATTGGCTGGGATAGCCAAGCCCCCGCTAGTTCAACCAATCAGCTCTTTTCTGCGTTTTTTACTATATTTTGAACTGTCCCGCCTTTGATTTTGATTGGTTCAAACTTCTCCATAGGCTATAATGGGTCCCTGTCGCTCCTTTTCCCTGATTGGCCGAGATAGCCAAGCCCCCGCTAGCACAACCAACAGCTTCTTTTCTGCATTTTTACTGTATTTTGAACTCTCCCGCCTTGATTTCGATTGGTCAATAGTTCTCCATAGGTTTTAATGGTTCACTGTCGCTCCTATTCTGATTGGCCGGTTTCTGTCAACCAATGAGAAGCGCTTTCAGAATTTGAATTACTGTATTTCCCGGCAATTTCCAATATCCAAATTCCTGATATTGCGCCGTTCTAGATGTTTGGAAAGTGATTTTTTTAATGTATTTTTTATTTTTGAGGTTTGAGCTCTTTTTCTGAGAATGTTTTCCGCCTTTATAAAGGTGATTTTTTCAGAATCATACTTCATGCCGCTCGGAGCTGAGCGCAGAGATTTCTGATACGATCTTCTATGTTTCCTCGCATGTTCCGTTCTCGCTTCACTTCGCCTCCGCCAGAGCATTTAGACCAAAATAAACTAGGTCTGACTGTCGGAGCTGCCGAGCGCACTTTGCCGACTTGCGATCGTACATGCCTCAGAGTTTTCGAGTGCACCGCGTCCTGCCCTGGAACGCCTACAGCACGCCCACACCGCGCTCATTGCCTGCCCCTTCATGTGAGGCGCAGCTGAAAATGGCGAACGCTGCGCCTAACACTGCATCCCTGCGTCCGACAGCGGATTCGGGCCGGTGAGGCACAGAATACGCCTGAAAACAGGCGTAAAGCCCGATCATACATGTCACCCTTAGTTCTTTCCATGGATTTTCTATTGGATTCAGCTCCAGTTTCCTTGGCCATGTGTTTGGGATCATTGTCTTGCTGAAATGTCCACCTCATCCTCCTGGTGGATTTGTATACAGAATGTCTTGGTACATTAGTTCATTTGCCCTTTAATGATATGAAGTTTGCCACTACCATATGCTGCAGCCCCCAACATGATGTTCTCACATCCACACTCCACTGCTGTTTTTTTTGGGGTGATATGCGGCGTCTTGTGGCCTCCAAACATAGTGTGTATTATGGCATTCAAATAATTCAATTGTTGCTCTCATTTGACCATACTATATTCACCCAGTGTTTCTCAGGCTGGTTTAAATGTTGCTGAGGAAACTTTAAATGCGCTTGAAGCTGCTTTTTGTTCGGCAATGGAGACTTACATGGTGAGCGTGCATACCAGTAATGGCGGGTGAATGCATTATTTATTGTTGATTCAAGGTTTTTCTATAGCTGTTCACAGAGTATCCTTGGCTCTTGGAAAATTCTTCTGATAATTCTTCTTACTCCTCTGAAATGTTGTGGGGAGCACCTGGTTGTGGCCGTTTTATGGGGAAATTATGTTCTTTCCGCTTCCAGGTTATGACCCTAACAGTGCTCACTGGAAAATTCATTAGTTTAGAAATTCTTCTGTGACCAATGCCATCAATATGTTTTGTAACAATAAGATTCTGAAGCTCTTGAGACAGCTCACTGGTTTTACCCATCATGGAACGCTTCTTGTGCAGCACCTTGGTAATGAGACACCTTTTGATAGGTCATTAGTAGAACCAGCTGATAATATTTTTCACTAAGTGGCAGGATTGCTTTCTAACTGCTTATAGATTTCAGCTGGTGTCAGGACTTTCCATGGCTTTTTTCACCTTTCTTTCTTCATGTTTTGAATATTTTTCCCCTGTGTTATTTTTCATTATTACACATCATTTATAGATATCGATGGTTTTGCCCGTGTGGATTGGATGGTTTGTTATCGACATCTGGGGAAAATTTCATGTCAATAGCACCAGTAGAAGTAGATTTATTTAGAAAATTGGTGACGTGTTTAATACTTATTTCACCTGCTGTAAATACATGAAAATAATTTCACGCAGACAACACAATATTTTCATCGATCTAATAGCTTTTCACATTTTAATTATTTTTAATAATTTTTTCCAGCTCCTTTAAATACATTTATATTCACTATTTTATTAGAAAAGGGAAAGAAGGCCACAAAGTAGTGCAGGACAGGTTGGATGAAGCATAACTCAGCAAGGGGTCTCAGGAGCAGGAGAGAACATCTACTTAGATGGTGATACTGTTCTCAGTCCTCTTCGGGTCCATGTACAGATAGGACAATCTCCGACTTTGGTTCCTCTCATTAATGGTCTCGGAAATCTCAGCGAGTTTCTCCTGGAATGCCAGGATGCACTTTTGTGGGATTTCCTCAGTGAAATGCTTATCGGGGTAATTACCAAGATGTCTCTGGAATGAAAGGAGAAAACATAAGACAGAAAACAAAAAGTCGATTTAGCATTCTAAAGTCTTCAGGTATACCCACCTGGTCCAGGGACTCTTTGCTGAGCTGCCACACAATTACCACGCCTTTGGTTGTGGTGTTGACATCAGGCAGGGCTTCCATGATACTCTGTAATGTGGTGGCCCCCTTGGTGGTGGGTGGTGGACTGTTCATGGATGGCGGACCATTGGGCATCCAGGAATAGTAGTCAAACTGCAGTGAAAACACATTTTCCAAATTCAATATCACAATCTGTGTGAAGATTCAGTTCTGATGTAGAAAGTCTACCTTGTGTTTTGGTGTCCATTTAAGTATTAAATCTGATTCCTTTTGTTCCCCTTCTTCTTCACCCATATATCCCATTGTGACAGTGGATCCCAATTTTAAGCTTGGAGTTTTCCCAGTTGTTAAGGTCTCATTTGGGAAAAAAAAAGGGTTCTCTCCAAACTTTTCATGATCTCCTCTGCACTGCTGCTCATGAGACACTGTGCTGCCCATGAGACACTGTGCTGCCCTTGGGCATTGGATTAAGAAATATTTGCAAAGATTTCAGTAATAGAATGATGTGCATGTTTATTATATTATTATTTATGCATTTATTGCCTCAGATGCCTCCTAATGGTCAATGTTGGCAAATTCCCTCCAGTTTTTAACTCCTAACTGGTCTGTGTGTCATGTGTTCAGTAATGGGCCGAGCCTCCTGTGCACCTAACGGGCGTGGTGGTAATTATAGCTGACACCAATCTATCAGCTAGGATTAGAGATAGCTCCCAGCCATGTCCACTTAAATGCCACAGTCAACGCAACCTCAGCATCTAAGTTGTTTAGAGGCAGCGTGGGGGTGTGTTCCACCGTCTAACGGGTCCTACAGGGTCCCACAGGTGCTGACTGGCTATTGAAGAGTGATTATTGTATATTATAATTGCAGAAAGTATCCAAAGGATTGGACCCTGGTCAAGTATAGGGAGGGGCGAACAGTAAAATGTTCGAGTTTGAGTCGAACTTCGAACAGTAGTAGTGTTCGGTTCGAGGTTCTAATCAAATTCGAACCCCATTACGTCAATGGGAGAAGATGTTTGGGTTCATTTTTATACCTATACAGTTGAGGAGAAGCTTTAATTATCATCCATTACAGTAAAATGGATATGTGGAACTAATTAGTGAAGAAAATTTGTCTCTAAGAGTGACAGAAACATATTGAGAAGGTAAAATACTTAATTCCTTTCAATGGCTAACTGAATAGATGAGGACAGCTTGCAAGCAGGGGCGTAGCTATAGGAGGTGCAGACGTAGCAGCTGCTATGGGGCCCTGCATCTTGAGGGGGCCCAAAAGCTCCTATGACTCATAAAAAGACACCAGTATTGGAAATGGCACATGGTAACTGGCAGGAGACCCATTTTACTTTTTGCACCAAGGCCCAAGAACTTCAAGTTACACCTCTGCTTGGAAGCTTTGTACATGGGATATATGTGGTGGCAGCAAGAACCTCCCAATGGAGAACACTGAGGTTCAGTTGGCAAGGGCGTAGTTATAGGTGGTGCAGCGGTAGCAGCGGCTACGGGGTCCTGCATCCTGAGGAACAGCCACTTAAGAACAGTTGGGCGACGCTGTTCAGTAATGAGACGCACAGGGAACCGATGAAGCGATAACAGGCCTGACGGTCCTGCAACTGACGATGTTCTCACTTGTGTGTTGTCCGGAGCACTGGAAGGAGCGCCTTGCCTCGTACCTCTATCTCCACTTCCTATATTCCTCCTTGCTCACTTACCAACTCTAGTTTTCAACATGTTCAAAAGCTAAATATTATAGCTCTGCACCTGGCCCAAGATATATGTAATAAATAAGAGAGAAGTCTATATATATGTAGATCACAATAACACATTGGTATATGTCAGCATTATGTGGACTTAAAATCTGGCAAAATTACACTTTTTGGCATTGAGTAAGATTTAGCAACAGAGAGAACTCCTGGATATATATCTCCTGGATATATAATTTCCTGGATATATATCTGTATGACAATAAAACACGGTACATTTGAAAGGTACTTCACCCCAAAACTGCCAAAAATGAACTTTTCTCCACTCAGAATAATTTTCACCAACCAACCGGTATTCAGAATATATTTCTTTGTATAGGAGAATTGGAGACGGTGTGTTATAAAATGATTTCACCCCCAATACTGCACAAACTGAACTTTTGGGCACTGAGTATGATTGAGCAAATCCAAGCATTCTGTATATTATATATCCATGTATATGAGCGTTAGGCGTTATGTGAGTCTGCAAATGTCTTCAAATAACAGCTTCTGGGTGTGGGAAAGCTGCAGCCAGCAATACCAAACTTCCTAACAATTGATGTTTATGGAGAGGAAAATGCTATCTAACCAAGAGCATTCTGTGCAGTACAGAGAGTGAGCTGAAAATGGAGTTCAGAACACAATACAGTGAAATATACATATAACATGGTAATGAGAGCCCTACACCTCAGCGATGATGTTTTTGACACTTCTCTGTGCTCTGCACTGATTGGATGGCCGCCAAAAGTGCAGAAAGACGCTGAACACTTGAAACTAAAATGGCGTGTCGACCTCAAACATTTAGTTAAACGAATAGTAAAATGTTCAGTTCAGTTCGAGAAAATCGAGATGTTCGACTTGAACATAATTTGTCTCGAACGGTTCGATCAACACTAGTCAAGTACCCAGAGTGGACTGAAATGATCTAAAAATATGGGATCTCTCCATACTTTTCATTATCTCCTCTACACTTTTGCTCATAAGACGCTGTCCCTAAAGCATAGGATTAAGAAATAATTGAAAAATTTCAGTAATGGAATGATATGCATGATTATGATATTATTTGTTATGGAATGTAATACATTTAATTCCTCAGATGCCCCCTACTGGTCAGTGTTGAATAATTCTTAGTGATCCTTAATGATCCTTAATGATGTAACTGTATGTCATGTGGTCGGTAAGGAGTATGAAGCGGGCTCATGAGCTGAGTCTTCTGCCCACAAATCTCAGTTATGCCCACTTAAATGCCATAGTAACCCCAACTACGACATTTTAGTTGTTAAGAGGCAGTGTGGAGGTCTGTTTCACCACCCAAAGGGTCTTCCTGGAGACAAAATTGTGCGGGGTGCCATTTGCTTGCAGTGGCAGCATGTTGCAGGAGAGCCATTATTTTTCACAATTCTTCAATATATTATTATTGCAGAGTGGCTAAACCATCACACCCCCTAGTGGTCAAGTACCCTACGTAAACTGAAAGGATCCAAAAATAGGAATCCCAGAAAGATTTGCATGTTTATGATATTATTTGATTTGTAATTGAACACATTTAATGCCTCCAATGCCTCATACTGGTCAGTGCTGGCAAATCCCTTCCAGTGTTTTACCACTTAAAGATGCATATACTTTCCAACTCTTCTAAAATACACTATGTGAAAGGGACTGGGCATATGGAAACCACAATATGGATGTTCCTGGATGGGCTCAAACATTTCTGGGTGCATTCCTGTGGGTAGGGCTGAAAATCTCCCGAATTACTGATAAGATGGTTGCCAGCTGTGCGGGTGCACAATATAACTGCACATCTTGCAGTCGGTGAAAGAGTATGAAGTGGGCTCATGGCTTGAGGACTCCTGCACACTTGGTGGATTCATCTGTTAATTACAGCTGACACCTGCTCTCAGCTAGGTTCAGAGATAACTCCGATTCCACCCGTACCCACCTAAATGCCATGGTCAAGGAAACCGCAGCATCTAAGTTGTTAAAAAGCAGTAGTCGGTTCCACCGCCCGAGTGGTCCTCCGTGTGACACTATTGCAGGATGCCAACTGGTTGTGGTGGCAGCGTCTTACGGGAAAGTCATTATTGTACACTATTCTGCAAAATATTATAATTGCAGAATAATGTCTAAACGATAACATCCATTAATGGTCAGGTTCCCTCGGGGCACTGAAAGTAGTGGGGGAAAATAAAATGTCTAATCCTTTCCTACAAATTTACGTAACTGTAATTCCAGATTTGCACTGACTTTCTGCAACTGAAAGGGGAACATCTCTCCTTCGGGAGAGCACCAAACGGTGTGTGGAGTTTTGAATGACCTTTTTGCCCTCTACTAAGCATCTGCATATCACAAGGCATTATGTGAAAGGAGCAAATTGAGGATTTGTTACATCCGATAGAGGGCACTTGAGCTTCTCAGCTCCTTTCCCATAATGCCTTGTGATATGCAGATGCTTAGTACAGGGCAAAAAGGCAATTCAGAACTCTCCCCAAGGAGAGATGTTCACCTTTTCTGAATCACTCATTGCCTCCCACCTATCCCTCCTGTATTGCTCTGCTCTGCACTGATGAGGGGCAAAACCCCGAAACAGCGCTTTTTTCAGAAGAGTGATACTGGCTTGGCTAATATCTCTTTTGCTTTCTCAAGACTTAGTGGGTCAAAAGCAGATTGAGGATTTGTTACATCCAATAGAGGTTGCTTGAGCTTCTCAGCTCCTTTCCCATAATGCTTTCCGCAAATGGTCAGACAGTGACATCTATTGGATAGCGGGGGGGGGGGGGGGGGGTGTTTAATCTGTGCTATTCGCAGTAGGAGCCCCCTGACATCGAATGGATGAAACTTACAGCTGAGCTCCTGCTGCAACTGCCAGGATCACAACGAATGCGAATCAAACTAATTAACCCATTAGATGGCCCAGTCCCAGAGTGAACAAGGTCCTGCTGGAGTAACTGGATGGATCATGTGTGAATGGTCTTTGCCCCTGTATAGCCACTTACCTGATTACTGTTGACTGCTGAATGCTGGGCAGAACACCTAAAAGGATTATCAGGGTCAGGGAAACTTCCCCAGCGAGGGCACCGTCCCGGGGGATAGGGATTCCGATGGGGGCGAGACTGAAAAAAGGGGTCAGCCTGGGAAAATTAACCTCCATGTATGATTAGAAGCTTCATGTGAAGGGGTTTACATCACCTCCAACTGATCGATAGGGTCAGTATGAGGGACTATCACTCCAAGTCCCTACGGATGTGGATCATGGGCAGAACAAAAAAACCCCCTTTTGTTTAAATGTGGCGTATTTGTTTTTAAGGTCACTTTCAAATATATACATGTATAAAAAATATATATCGCACAGAAGTACCATATTACATAAATGTACTGCAGGAAATTACTTTATAAAAAGCATTCTTAGATGGTGCCATGTCAATATTATTTTGGGGCCCCTAAATTTTGGGGATTACAAAGGCCATAACCAACTGCCCATAATCCAGCGGGAAACTCTTTTCCCACCAAGGCTCACTCACATAAAAAGAAGAGGTTACAAAATACAGGACCCAAGGGCCAACTCCAGCCATATTGCTATGCCATCTTAAGGGGTTTTTTTCCCCCCCCTCACTAAGGCTCATTGCACTTTTTTTTTTTTTTTTTTTACAGCCAGAATATGTTTATTAAAGTACGGTTTAAAAATTACAGGACAATAATCATGAACATTAGTCAAGTGACCAGCAAACAAAATGCAACAAAACAAAAAAAAAAAAAAAAAAAAAAAACGCAGGCTACATTGCAGGTTGCATAGAGTACAGTCGCAAATAAAAAAAAAAAAGTTGAAAAAAACTTTCAATATCATCAGCACAGTAAATAACTGATGGAAAAAGGGTATTTTTTGAAAGGGAGAAAAAATCAAAGAGCATGTAACCTAAGAATTTGGGGGGCGAAAACGGAATACAAACCCTTTTTTTAGTTCAAATTATTTGGGATTCCATTTTAGATAAATATAAAAAGCATCCAAGGAACCCATCTTTCCTTTTTTTGGCTACTCAAATGGGCGGGATCAAAGACAGTCTCTGAATAAAATTGGGGTCTTTATTTTTTAATAACTTCCTTTAAATGTTGGGATTTACCGGAGACTTCCAATTAGCTTTTTTTATTTGTTTGGTAGCAATAAGGATTGTGTTTTAGAACGGGTAAACCCAAAAGGTAGCCCCTGGAATGACAGGTCTATAAAGCAAGTCAGGGTATAGCAAAAAACAGCCCAATAAAGCCTTGTAGTACTTCTCTACCTTACTCCATAGGGGGGAATTATCGGGCATTCCACCACATGTGAAGCGGGGAACCTTTGCACCCGCAAAGCCTCCAAAAAGGTCAGAAGCCCCCCGGGATTGTGGGCTAACCGGGCCCCGGTGTTAAGTCCCAAAGGGAAAATCTTTCTGGAAATTCTATTTTGGTTGGCGCATTTGGGGAGTGTTTAGAGATAATGTTAGCTGCTTGGGCCCCACAAGTCCTTAAAGGCTCTCCCTAGTTCTTTTCCCATCTAAGTACAAGTCAGGTTTATGGTGGGGAACGTTTTGAAATACGTTGATGGGCAGCAGAGAGCCCCTTCAATTTTAGACCGATTCCAGACAGTATGAAATGGGGGGGCTGGGACTAGCCTGTCTGCCCATTCCATGTCGTATTGCGTGTCTGACTTGTAAGAATAAAAAAAATTTGGTTTCGGGGATGGGAAAGCACAGCTAAACTCCTAAAAGGGCAGAACTCTTTAGGGGAAAAACCCCCCAAATCGACCCGATTCCCCAATTTATCCAAAGGGTGTTTAAGGATGTCTGTGAAAGGGAAAGAGAAATGAGAGCGGGCATTTGTTTTGGGTACAAAAACTTTCTTCTTTAGTACAACATAATTACCCCAACATAAAGCATGAGAAAAATTAGCTTCGATTTTAGGTCTCCAACCAAATAACATTGCGAAGATATCTTAAGGGCCCTTTAAAAAATAAAAGAATTTTAAGGGAAAGCCAATGTGAAGGCTAAGGGTCCCAATTAAAGAAAATGGTTCCCATACTGAACCCACGTTATTTTGCAAAAGACCCGGGGGAAGAAGGCCTCCCTGATTTTTTTTTCCTTTACAAATGTTGTTCTGTATTCGGGGCCCTTTTTAAGGCCCCCAATAAAGCAGTATTTGGGTTTTTTGGAGTTTAGTTAATATCTTTTTGGGGGAATAAAAAGGGCAAAGACTCGTATAAAAAGGGAATTTTGGGGCAAACCATTTTTTTTAAGTTGAAACCCTAACAGGAAAAGGGTTTAAATTTATTGAGTTGGCAATTTTCCTCCTTAAAGCTTTACAAGGTCTATAAATTTTTTTCTATAGTGACATTAAAGGGGGATAAATCTTTATTCCCAGATATGGTTTGAAAGAGTCAGACCAACAAAATCTATTTGGCAGTCTTTTGTTTGGAAGGGTGGGCTGTATAGGGAGGAGTATTGACTTGATAATTTAGTTTAAAAAAAAATTGGCTACGATCTATTTAATTAAAGCAAGCGGGAATAGGGTTTTCATATTTTGACACATTATAATATATGTCGGAATACATGCTCAACTTGGGGGCTTTCTCATTTATCATTATACCAAAAATTTGCGGGAGATTTTGGATGTTTCGGCCGGGGGTTCTGACAGAGGTCAATACCCTGTCTTTCCCCATTCTAAATTAAACTTTTCTGAAAAGAAACCAGAGGAAAAAAACCCCGGGCCGCCCCGGGACTATGAGGGAGGTAAAGGGAGATATGTTGCCTTGAAACCCAAATTCAAGCAACACTGTTTCATATAGTTCCAATTGATTCATCAATTTTTTCCCCCGAAATGAAGGAGGAAAAGGAATTTTTTGCATTTGTGCATTTGTAACTACAAAACCCCCGAAAACCATCTCTTGTCTTTTTTTCCCTTTTAACAAACCCCACCTGATCACGTTCCCCAAAATGGGGAAGAAACCATTAACCCTTTTGCTATATCTTGGAAAAATTTTTTATGCTGAGTTTTAATGCGAATAGGCCGGTATTTTGGTCACTTCATCTCAGGTTTCCCGCCTGTGAATAGGGGAAAATTTTGCACATAACATCTCGCCGGGGGGGGCCTTTTTTGGTAATGACTTTGAAGATTGAGAAAAGTGGGTGTCGAATATGTGTAAAAAATTTTAAATACTCTTTGGGTGAGACATCGGGCCGGGAACTTAATTGCATTTCAGTTGGGCAATGGTTTTCCCTACTTCTTGGGGGGAAATGGGTTTATTTAACTCTGCTAGTTGTTGCTTTGTTAACAGGGGGAGAAAAACCCTTTTCCCAAAAATTGTCTTTTCCCTCGTCAGGACCTCTGGACCGACGTCCCTTTATTTTTTGTTGTGATGAACTGTAATAAGTGGAAAAGGCTTTGGCAATTTGTTGTGGTCTAATATTGTTTAGGGGGGGGAGGGATATGGGGAATGGATTTTAGCCTGAAGCCCTTTTAACTCTAGGGGCAAAAATTTTTACTGGGTCATCCCCTTTGGAGGTAAAGGCCCACGGGCATTCACGAAATTCATATTGTTGGGCGTAGAGTATGAAACTTGGCGGGGGAGTAAGTTAGTTGGTCTTTAACAATTTTTGATGTGTTTCCCTTTAAATTTTGCATTTTCAATTTTTGATTTTGTCAAAGGGTTTTCATGAATCAGTCTTTCCCCTAGAACGTTTTTCCCCGCAAAATTTTCCTAAAATTCCCGTAGATGAACCACCTTTCTTCCAAAAAAATGATTCCTGGGAAATTTAAGCCAGGGGTTTTTAAAACTTAAACTTTAAAAACCCATTTTGTTACATTAAGGTTAGACTTTGGATGCGATGACAGAAAAACCTTGAAAGGGGCCGAAAAAAAAAAACCCAATTAAGAGAAACATAACAACAAAACATAATTTAAAAGAAATTAGTGCCAAGCGTTGTAGGACAACATTGGGAACTAAGCCATTATTGCACATAAAAGGGGATTCCATTTGTTGGGAACAAAAAGTGGGGCAAGTCATTGCCTATTCCTGGGGGACTGAGAGGAATTAGGGGTTTGCCCTACATAAAACAAGTTGTACCATCCAGTGCTGGGGTCAAAAACTATTCATGTGAGTCGATTCAGTATTGGCCTAGTTTTGGTTTTCTGCTGCTTTTCCACCACAACGAGTTATAGCTTCTGGTTTTGGAGTGTATCTTTTTTGAGGGTAAATTGGGTGAGGCGAGAAAATCCCAGGATTTGAGAAAACTCTTGGCTGCGGGGGTAGAGCAGACTGTTGTGTTTGTTCCTAGCGCTCAGCTTTTCCCGGGGGAAACCCCCATGATAATTTATTTTGTTTCTCGTAGGATTTTGTGTACGGGGGTAACTCTTTGCTTTGAGATCGTTTCCAGCTGATAGATCTGGGAAGATCGCGATGTTGCGAATCTGTCCGGGAGAATTTTCCTCTAACGCTTTTAAAAAAAATTTCTTTGGGTTTTGAAAAAATGAATCCTCGATCACATCTTAGGATTCCAGGTTGCCAGGTGTTTTGGGGTTTGGTAATCTATGGGTGCGATCTTCTCTGACTGTTTGTGAAGATCTGGTAATATATAGCTAGGAGGTCATAGGAAGGGCCCCCGGGCATCACTGGTATGTTTCTTTAACACCACGTATGGGATATTGTCCTTCTTTATCTATCCTCAAGGTTATTAATTTGGCAGATAGCTTCTGGACTTACCCCCCCTAATTCAGATTTTTCATCAATCTAAATTATCATTTTTGGACTCAGCTACTTTTTTTTTCCACATGGCACCCTAAAACCCAAAATTGAATGTCTCTTTAAATTCTGTAATCATTTTCCCAAAGTAAAATTTTTTAAAGCTATCCCAAGGGAAAAAGGAGTAGCCTAAGCATTGTTTTTTCCCTTTAAGACGTTTTGAGTTTTTTCTTCTTTTGGTTCCTTCAAAGGGTTTAAAACCTTTTTTGGGGGGTTGACAGTTGAGGAAAAGGATTTGGTGATTCAAGAGCTTGCAGGAGGGGGAAACTGTTGGAAAAATTCTGGGAAAGCTTTCGGGTTTTATTTTGGGAGCTTTTTTTGCTGGTCCCCACCTTTGTTTCTTAAATGAAGAAACATGGACAGGATTCCCCACTATTAAATATATAATTATGTCCCTTTTTTTTTTTTTTTCCTTTCCTTCTATCAAGGAGATCTAGGAGACACTGACCCGCCGTTATATCTTTAGATAAGAACTTTAGTAAACCGCTGCAGGTGGTAGCTTAGAGTATGTTGGTAGGCTATCCCTGATAAGTACAGAGGCCAGCGTCAGTAAAGCTTGGATAAGTGACTGGGAGCAAAGATTTTGGATGATTAACCGCAAATAAAGTTCCTCCCCCTTTGGGAAGGGGTGTGGGATGGGGGGCCCACTTTGTGCAGGGGAGACAGGTGCAGTAGTGAATTTTTTAAATTGGGGGGGCTCCAAAAAAAGGCTCTAATGCTGGTGGGGAAAAAATCTTTTTATCAAAAGGGCCTGAATGGCACCTGATCTTTGGGCTTAATAATATAGTCCTTAATCCCGTAGGGAAGCCCTCAGGGGGGATTTTCAGATCTGATATTAGTTTGTTTGGGGTAGTCAGGTAAATTAGTGTCCCCTGGGGTATCAGGAGCACTGAGTGTTGGCTTTTCTCCCCGGTGGATTTTAAATGGTGTCTATGTTCAGAGAGTATGTTCCCAGGGAACCTAAAAAGGCGCCTAATGATAAACCCAGGGGATGAAGAAAATTTCCAGATTAATTGGTCTGACCCCCCGGAGGCTGGTGTTTATTATATGGGCCAAATAACTCCAACAACCATAAAAGGGGGTAATGGAAGGCTCCGGTCACTTTTCGTCTCCGGATAGGACCGCTCAGCTGCGCTCCCCCATGTCTTACAGCTCCAACAGCCAAATCTTTCCCAACAGGGGGTTCACCCGTTGTTTTTTGGGGGGCCGGAGAAATTTTTCCGAAGTCCGGCCAAATCCGGGATCACCCCCGCAGACCCCTCCGTCCCCGGCCTCCGGGATCACTCCAACCCCTCTCCGTTCGTCTTTCCTGCCGGGGGCCCAAGTCGGGACCCAAAGCACAGCTGCATGGTTAAGGACGTCGGGCCCCATGGGCCGCGAGAAAGGAAACCGCCGCTGTGTAGGTAATCCAGAACGGTCTCACGTTGACCGCGCAAAGCCCAAAAGCGCGCGAATCCCCGCTGAGCCTCGCTGTGCTCCTTCACCGGCTTCTTTAGGCCTCTGCAAATTGCCGGTTTAATCCGTTGCGAGCACGTTCCCGGTCGGCTGTTCGTCCCTTCTTCCTCTGGGACTCTTGACACCAGGGCATGAGGTGTCAAAATGTAGGGTTCTGGGTTTATTTGAGCCGTTTTATCAAATCTCCTTCAGAGCTCAGGCGTCCGGCGCCATCACTAGCCAGGCCACGCCCCCCCAGGCTCATTGCACTTTGTTGCACAACATATGGACCACCTGGAATTACGGGGCCTTTTTGACAACATCACAGTAGCTGTGACTCTTTCTCTGTCTTTCTTCCACTGCACCCACATCTTCTCCCATTGTAAGTGGTATCTCTCTTGTCCTTTGGGAGAAAGTTTCCATGGCAGAATTTACAGTGGTTCTGCCAACTGGGTACGATTTTTCTGGGGTAAGGAACAAGGTCATGAAAATCTGAAACAGCTCTCCCGACAAGAGGAAGGAGATGTGATACCGGTTTTTTTGCGAAAGTTTGGAGTCCTCCTCAACAATGTAAGTGGCCCCTGAGGCCCAGAAGCACCTTGGGCATAGCACATCATCAAAGGTAACTTGTGGCGACAATCTGGCTGGGCCACTCTTTTTACCATCCGATGGTTCATTAAAACCTGGCCTTTTGGTTCTTATGGCTATAGCGAAACCTTGTTAGTGGTCAAATTCCTCAGTGACCCAATGATGCAGACCTCCATGACCTAGGATCCACACCTGTATTTCCCATTCATGAACAAGGTGGCTTTATTTTCCTGTTCCCACTAGGACACTCGGGTAACCTCCCTACAGGATCATGGTGCAGGACATGCGGTGATGGTTGTGGTGTCAAGCCAAATACCTGGTTGGCATCTAGTTCAGTCCCTCACACTTTTTCCAATTCTGACTCATCTACCCAGTACCAGTTCCTCCCTAGTTCCATGCTTTTGGCTGGGTGCAGAACACACTAGGTCTCACCTGCAGCAGCCACTGGTTGCACCACCATGCTCTCTTTGGCATTGGCCCACCATCACGTTTTATAGCCGACTTTGGGCCTGCTCTTGGACTTGGCTCAGCTGATGTCTTCTAGTGGGAAAACGTTTGCGCCAAACAGCCATGCTGGCAGGAACTCATCCTCCCGCTGTGTGCACCATTCTCTGCCATTTCTGACTTGGCTTTAGGCCAGACTCACTTACCAGACAATTTATCTCACTCCGGCTGTCCTATATTTGTTCTTGGGCTGTTTGTCTACCTCTGTCATCACCCATCATTCCTCTCCCTTATGTTCTGGCACAGCAACTGTCTCTAGCAACTCCAGGTGTTTCTCTGGCCATACACCACTACTATTGCTCCATACTGTCAAACACTCTCAATACCAATTCTTTGTTGTCGCTTCTCTTAGATCCAGTTTTCAATCAGGTCTTTGACCTTCCTGGCCCTTAGGCTATGTCCACACTACACATGATTACGATCGTATCTCCGGCGCTTTTCGTTTTTTAAAAGCGCCGCAGATACGATCGTCAGTGTGGTGCCATAGACGGCAATAGAAAAGACGAGTTGCTGTCTACACAGCTCATCTTTTCTCTGCCCGTCTTTCGGCAGCAGCGTATTATACAACATGTTGTATAATACGCCGGTGCTTCTCGTCTTCTTGACGTCTTCCCATACAATGCTATTGTATGGGGGGCGTCGGGAAAACGAAAGTGCGGCGCGCTTTTGCACAAAGCGTACAAAAAGCCCGCGTCCGGCATCAGAGCAAGACCGGCCGCTTGAAGGGCCGTTTATTCTCTGATGCAGTGTAGACATAGCCTTATTCTCTGGTTTGGCAGGCACGCTCTCCTGGGACCAAGGCCTGTCTTCTGTGACACACCTGTAGACAGGGAGTCTCACTCTCCCATTAAGCATTGACTTTCTTAGGTCCACTGACACTATCCTGCCGACTATGCCAAGATGTAAGAGGTGTAGATTGTGTCAGTGATGTGATGAGCCACACTTGACATTTACTCACTGGCTGCTATCACTACCGACCTAACTGGATGCACCTACATTGACCTCAGCCATTGTAGCATAAACTTCGTCATGCGACGAAGAATAGGGGCAGCACAGCTATGAGATAGTCATTATGTCTGTAGCTGTCATAGAACTTTATGGTATGTACAGGTGTATTGTAGTACACTAGAATATGATGTGTATTCTGTATTGCTGTATCCATGTATGTATTGTGTATATC